>SJYC01100099.1:0-15298 GCA_006408675.1 Madoqua kirkii
GCAGAGGAGCCTGGCAGGCTGCGAAACATGGAGTTCCAAAGAGTCGGACATGACTGAAACGACTTAGCACGCCTACCAATATACTTTTCCCATCTCAATTCACACAGCCTATGAAAATGATGCTTTTATGGAGTGGCCAAGGTCGGGCTCTGTACCTGGAGCTGAGGTTGGCTTGTCATCAGCTCATCTCTATCTAGTTCTCTTAATGTGCTTAATCAGCATTTCTTTGAAGCCTGACCAAAAGGTCATCTCATAAAGTGCCTTCTCTAATAGAAGCCTTGGTTTGGACTTGTATCCATCCAATCCAAGAGAGATGCTGGGACCCAGATTGGATTGGACCCAGATCCTTTCTCCCTGGTTGTAAGCTTGGAGGGTGACCCCAAGGTGGGCACTATGCAACGTGGAGTCATCGGATGGATGGGTATGGTGTCCTGCGGGCTCTGAGATGGGAGTGGACAGCAATAGGGAGACCCACCTGCTTGCATGTCCTCTGTTCTCAGAAGAGCTGTGTTGACCACCAGAGGACAGCCTATGGCGCGGGCAGAGTTCCCACGAGGCCTGGAAGGCAGTGCATGGTCATTAGTGACTGGGAACTGGAACCAGGCTCTGATGTAGGGCCCAGGCTCCTGGGCAGGACACCAGTCCCAGGAGCATTCTAGGAGCCAGCCCCAGACCTCAGGGCTGGGACCAGGGGTGGGGAACGTGAGCAACTTGGTGGTTATGGGAATATGAACAAGGAAATGAAACATAGTTTCAGTTTTGCTTAGTAACTGTATAACCTTGAGCAAATTTGCTTACCCTCCCTGAATCTCAGTTTTTAAAACTATAAAACCATGATCATAATGGTATCTTCGGTTTGGGAGTACTGTGAGCATTAAGAAAAATAATCCCTGCAAAACTTCCTCTAGTGGCCAGTATATACCAGGGGGTTAGTGAATGTTAAGTTTTGCTGTTTTCATTCCTGTCCATCCAGGCCTTCCTGCCTTCCTGGAATAGAAAACCCATCAGAAATCAAGGCTGTTCTTTTTCTCTCGTAAGCCAAGCAGTGTCTGTCATCTCAAAGTCCTTTCTTTTTTTTTTTTTATTTAATACTTTATTCTATTTTACAATACTGTATTGGTTTTGCCATACATTGACATGAATCAGCCACAGGTGTACACGATCTCCCAATGCCAAAGCCCCCTCCCACCTCCCACCCCACACCATCTCCCGGATCATCCCGTACACCAGCCCCAAGCATCCTGTATCCTGTATTGAACATAGACTGATGCTTCATTTCTTATATGATAGTATACATGTTTCAGTGCCATTCTCCCAAATCATCCCACCCTCTCCCTCTCCCTCAGAAGCCAAAAGTCCGTTCTATACCTCTGTGTCTCTCATGTTGTCTCACTTACAGGGTCATCATACTATCTTTCTAAATTTCATATATATGTGTCAGTATACTGTATTGATGTTTTTCTTTCTGGCTAACTTCACTCTGTATAATCGGCTCCAGTTTCATCCATCTCATTAGAACTGAGTCAAATTTATTCTTTTTAAGGGCTGAATAATACTCCATTGTGTATATGTATCACAGCTTTCTTATCCATTCATCTGCTGATGGACATCTAGGTTGTTTCCATGTCCTGGCAATTATAAACAATGCTGCAATGAACATTGGGGTGCATGTGTCTCTTTCAATTCTGGTTTCCTCGGTGTGTATGCCCAGTCAAAGTCCTTTCTTGCCTCTCTCTCTGCTCCCCACTCCTTTTTATTTTGATCAGCTTCCTCTGTCCTCTTATTTTGTATGTGGTCCCCAAGTTTCCAGGTCAGATTCCCAAACTCTTGGGCTAGCCATGTCACTGAAGCTCATCCCTGCTCCCTAGGCCGTGGCTGGCCTGCCCATCCTTGGTCTGATCACCTGTGGCTGGGAGAATGGGTCACAGTGTGGACAGTGCAAGCATCAGGTAACATGGTCTCTAGACTCGCTTGCTGGACCAGGGACACAGGCTAGAAGGACAGGTAGCATCTTCTCTAGACTCGCTCGCTGGACCAGGGACACAGGATAGAAGGACACAGTACTGAGAAATGGCTCCAGGTCAGGGCTCCAGGGCTGGTAGCAAAGCTGTCTCCATATTGAACCCCCCTGTGTTACTGATGAGGTCCCTTGTAATCTCTTGCATGTGTACATGCTAAGTCGCTTAGTCGTGTCCAACTCTTTGCTATCCTATGGAACTAGAGCCCGCCAGGCTCTTCTGCCCACGGGATTCTCCAGGCAAGAATACTGGAGTGGGTTGCCCTGCCCTCCTGCAGGGGATCTTCGGGACCCAGGGATCAAACTAGCATCTCTTACATCTCCTGCATTGGCAGGCAGGTACTTTACCACTAGCGCCACCTGCGAAGCCCTAATCTCCCCCAGTTTAGATCAGAATTGGTCTTTGGCATTTTCTTGTCTGTCTGGAGCCTGCAGGTGAAGTAGCCTAAGTGTAGGTACTAGAAAGCAATAGAAGCAAAAAGCTAGTGCCGCTTAATATACTTATTGCCATGTATTCCCAGGCGGCTCAGTGGTAAAGGATCCACCTGCCAGTGCAAGAGATGCAGGTTTGATTCCTGAGTTGGGAAGATCCCCTGGAGGAGGGCATGGCAACCCACTCTGGTATTCTTGCTGGGAATATCCCATGGGCAGAGGAGCCTGGCAGGCTATAGTCCATGGGGTTAGAAAGAATCGGACACAACTGAGCACACATGAATGCAAATGGGAGAGAATGGCTTTAATTCTTTTTTCTAAATCATCTTTAGGAGCCTAAACAGACCGAATAAAATTTAGTCTCTAATACAAGTCATGTCATATACTCCTATCTCATGCTGAGACCTCTGTATAAAAATAGAGGATACTTGAAAATATTATCTGAACTGGAATGATGGAACGACAGAGCTGGAAGGAACTGCAAAAGTCCCCTATTAAACCATACATCGGGTATAGAAGCTGTTTGGTGATCAGCCACTGTCAAACCCCTCCAGGCATGGGGATCTCATTACTACTTCAGCAGCTTATTTAATCTTTAACCAGCCCACCTTATCATTCCTTTTTTACACTGAACCAGTGTATCACTTGGTATGCAAAATAAGTCTAAACTGTTTTCTACTTGACATGCGCAATTAGTAAATGATAGCTGTCATGATCCCCATGAATCCCATCTTCAAGCTAAATGTTCTTTTCCTTTTTCTACCTGTTGGTGAAATTGTAACTTCTACTTCATGAAAGTTTCTTTGATTTAATATACTTTGACTGTATGTTTCTGTCAAGAAGTAATTTAAAACTATATAAATATTTTCGGGTGTTTTTCCTACTCCTTTTCTCCTGGAAACTATAAAAAAGCACTAAACTGACCTAATTGCCATCAGTGTTATTATACTCATTGTCACAGTGAAGATTCTAATAGAAGGAAAATATATGAAAAAGCAAAAATTGTGGTGTAGAGAAGAGGAAAACCTGTCCTCTTCACAGACTAGATAAGCAGCTGATAAATAATTGGATCACATTCAGCTTCCTGGGATCAAAAATCAGCTTTGGTGGTAACATAAGTGGGAAGGAAATCCAAAAAAGGGCATAGATGTATGGTATAGCTGATTGACTTTGCTGTAGAGTAGAAACTAATATAACATTCTAAAGCAACTATACTTCAATAAAAATTAATTTTTTAAAAAAGGGGCAAAAATAAAAATCAGCTCTGGAGAAGTAAGCACCAGTAAGGAAATACATAGCTTTTCCCCAAATCTCATTTTCTCTATCAATCCGACCTGCTCAGTCAGTTTTCGCTTAGGGTAACTAGGAGAATCAACTTAAAGTACATGGAATGCTTTGTAAACAAAATTAACTTACTGGTTTTCATGATAAATAATATTCAGGTCTGGTTACCATTTTCTAAGCATCTGTTGGCCACTCCTTGTGCTGAGCACATTTCTGTATGCTTTCTCCTTCACAAATATCTCTGAAGCTAATGTTTCTGCAGAAGGCTGACACCAAGGCTCAGAGGAATTTGTCTAAGTTCTCTCAACCAGGAAGTGGTGACTTCTTTTTCCACCTACCATGGCTATTGCAATTAAGGTGACCACATTTGAGTGTTAGCATCACTGTACGATATTAATAGTTGTTGCTAATAAAGCACCTCTCAGCACTTTTCCACGTATTAGTATCAGTTAATGTGTGTATGCTAAGTTGCTTCAGTTGAGTCTGACTCTGTGATCCTATGAACTATAGTCCACTGTGCTCCTCTCTGTCCGTGGGATTCTCCAAGCAAGAATACTGGAGTGGATTGCCATTTCCTTCTCCAGGGGATCTTCCAGACCCAGGGATTGAACCTGGCTCTCCTGCATTGCAGGCTGATCCTTTACTTTCTGAGCCACCAGGGAAGTCCCATATCATTAACAGAGTTTATAAAAACAGCTAAGCCCTTGGAAAGCTTAGTTGGGAACTAAGGGAACAGCGCGCTGGCTTTATTTCCTTGCCTGCCCTCTGGTGGCCGTAACGACAAAGAGCAGATGAACCCAGAGCTGGCTGGAGAGGAAAGTGTATTAGCACCTGGGGAAATCTGTGGAGCCCAGACTCTCTGTCCTGTCTCCTGGGGCCCCACCCATATCCCCTGGGCTGCAGCCAACTGACTTTCTCACCCAGCCTGAGCCAGCCACGCCTATCCACGCCACTGTGACTGTAAATGTTCTTCCTTCTACGTAGAAGACCATTTTCCCTCTTCCCCGCCCCCCCAGCAAAATTCTAGTCCTCCCTGGAGACCCAGGTCATACCACCCCATCTGAGAAGCTGACCCTGTCTCCCCAACGCAGTAAGAGGGTCCCTCTCCAGGTTCATCCTGGGCATTTTGTCTGTACTTTATTGTGGCCCTGCAATCATACTGATATTTCCACTAGGTCTCTTCTCCACTAGGCTGCATTCCTTTGAGAACTGAGACCAGATCTTGTTTTTAGTACTCTCCCGAGACTTAGAAGATGCTTAATAATTTTTGGGTGTCTGAATGAGCAAACAAAGGATTGGTTGAATCCTGAATTGGGAGAATCAAATTAAACAATGAGTGCAGAAGTGCTTTGTAAACTCAAAGTACAGATCAAGGTATTATTTATATTGCTAATGATAAAGAATATACAGTGATGTCCCTGATGGTCCAATGGTTAGAACTTTGCCTTCCAATACAGAGGGTGTGGGTTCAATCCTTGGTTGGGAAGCTAAGATTCCACAGGCCTCATGGTCAAAAAACCAAAACATAAAACAAAAACAATATTGTAACAAATTCAATAAAGACTTTAAAAGTGGGGTGGTTTAGTTGCTAAGTCGTGTCCTACTCTTACAACCCCATGGACCATAGCCCACCAGGTTCCTCTGTCCATGGGATTTTCCTGGAGTGCATTGCCATTTCCTTCTCCAGGGGATCTTCCCAACCCAGGGATCGAACCCAAGTCTCACATTGCAGGCAGGTTCTTTACCCACTGAGCCACAAGGGAAAGCCCATGGTCCATATTTAAAAAAAAAAATCTTAAGAAAAAAGAATATTTCGACTCAGGGATATGTCTAAGAGGCCCTTGTAGAGCATGAAGTAGGTCAGGGTGTCTCCAGCCTTCTTCCATCCTTCTTTTCCAGCACCTCTTCCCTGTATCTCCCCCGCCAAGACAGTGGTGTCAGTGTCTTCTGACCCCCCTCAGCACTACCAGATCCTTCTAGGCTCCTGGTTTGCCATTACCCACCACCCCGCTCAAAGACCTTGGTCCTCTGTCCATTTCAGGACAGCAGTGGGCAGTGACCCTGTGAATGCTGCAGGTGGTACCCTGGAGTTGAAATGATATCCTCCAACAGAAAGTGAAACTCTAGACTCTGTACCTGATTCATCTTGCTCTTCAGCCCGCAGCCCCACTGATGAGTAATTTAGTCTGGTGTGACTAAGGCCATCTCTTCGGGTTCCATTACCTTAATTACGTCTGAGGTTAAGGTTGGTCAGTTCTGGGTTCTCCCTCCTCCTGCCTGTCTCTCCAAGTGACCCAGGCTCTCAGAGGTCAGAGTATCACTGTGGCGTCGGGGTGGGGGTGAAGATACTCTTGTCTGCTTCCTCTGCTGGTTTGTCCAGCACCCTGGCCTCTAAGTCTCTTGCGCTGGTCCCCTGAAGGGGTAACTGGTCTACCAGACACAGGTCCTGCCATCACCTGTGCTCTTACATTGTGTAGCCTGGTCTCCCCGACCCAGGCTCACTCCAGGCTGCTGTTCAGCCAGCACTTCGGATGTCCCGCAGGCAGCCTGGGAATCCTGGGTGGGTGTGACCAGGGTTATTGGGGGCCATGTCCAGCATTGGTCCGGACAGCTCCCACAGCCATTTCTCTTCTACCCAGGAGGCACCAGCCAAGCATAGAGCTCCTCTAAGGGGTCTGCAGTGTTCCTGGGTTTCATCTCAAGAACAGGAGAAAGTCCCTTCCCATCTGGAATTCACCATAACTGATCTGAGTGTTTCTGGCACCCGAACTTACCAACCGAGATTCAACCCAGAGCTGGTGGAAAACAGACACTCGTGACCCCGCCTCCCCACTCTCTCTCTAGTGAGTCCTTCCTGGCACTAGCAGAGTTTTTCTAGTTTCCTTTCTGACCAGCAGGAACCACCCTCCTTCCTGTCAAATCCTTCGCTGTCTCTGATGTTTCACTTTTCCTTCTCTGGAGCAACACACCTCAGTTTCATGACCTCAGTGTTCACAGGGAAAAAAAGAATCACGGGGAAAATAACACTCAGGAAGCGTTACCAAAACCATCGCTCCGCTGTAGCTGGGCAGTGTTGCAAAAACCCCCAGAAGACACAGCATCACATCCTGCATAGAATTATAGTCCCTGGAAACCACGAGGTGATGGTGGGGCATTCCAAACACAGAAAAAGAGTGGGAGCAATGTCTTTAGCTTTCTGATACTCAGACGGGCCTCAGAGGAAACCACCCCCTCTTCTGTGAGAATGAGGGCCCCCCACAAAGCGCGGTGTGTTGTGTGAACCCGCCAGTAAAGCAAAGAGGTAGAGTTCGGGGGAAATAAGGATAGGCTGGCTTCTCCTTCGGCTTTCGAGGTGGCTCACTGGTGGATGAGGATGCAAGGAGCAGCAGGAGATGCGGGTTCAATCCCTGGGTCGGGAAGATCCCCTGAAGGAGGGCAAGGCACCCCACTCCAGTATTCTTGCCTGGAGAATCCCATGGACAGAGGAGCCTGGTAGGCTACAGTCCACAGAGTCGCAAAGAGTTGGACCGGACTGAAGCGATTTAGCACAGCACGCATAGCTTCTCCTCCCCGGGGCTATCAAATTTGGTTCTGCCTGGTGTGAATGCAACTTGGCCGCTTCCCACGCGTCTTCCCTGGAGCCCTGCACACCCTTGACTTTTAAGAAGCCAGGATCTGAATGTTGGCAATTTCCCAAGTGGTCCAGGCACTGCCAAATGCCAGTCTCGGGAGGTGGGTAGACTCACCCTCGTTGTGTGTGGTCGGGAGCCCTGCCCGGGCCCTAACCACTTTCCGCACCCACCCCACCCCGCCCCGTGTCCTCTCCCCGCAGGACGGGACAGCACCGCTGTGGATCGCCTCGCAGATGGGCCACAGCGAGGTGGTGCGGGTGATGTTGCTGCGCGGGGCCGAGCGCGATGCCGCCCGCCACGTGAGTGCGGGGACCACCGCGCGGGAGGGGTGGGGCGGCCTCCCATCGAAGCATTGACCCCCGAGCCCAGACGTGCGGAGAAGAAAGACGCAGCCTCGTTTTGTCTCTAATTCACCAGGGTTTCCTCCCAACCTCCCCCTGCTCTTTAGCAGAAAACCCAGCGAAAGGTTTGAATTCATTGAAACCTAGCAGTTGCTGTTCGGTCTCTAAGGGGAAAATGTTAAATTCCTCGAGAATATTCCTCCAACCGGAGCTAGCCTCTGGATGACCCGCGGGGATGGAGGTAGGAGACTCAGACCTCGGCGGCCCTTGGGGATGTGTCCCCGTTGGCTGCTGATCCGCCTGGCGCTGCGCCTCCTGCTGGCCTCTGGGCCGCAGTGCAGCTGGCTCGCGGGGTCTGTGGTTTGGGGTCCCCGCGGAGCGCAGCCTCCCCAGGCTGTAGAGAGCTGCACCACAGGGGTAATTTCCTTTCTATATAAGGCTGTGAGCAAGATCGTCCAAATACAGCAATTGATGAGTTCCAGTAGGAGAAAGGGGGAACTGGAAAATCTCCTCTCAGGCCAGAAAAGGACGACAGAAACGGAATATTAATTTTTGAACTTGTCTCTGCATTCTTTCCTGCAGATTTCAGTCTACCACTTTCCTGTTCTGCAACAGCACCCATGCACCCAGGGTAGACTAGGGCAAGAGTATGTACATGGAAAAGCAAAAAGAAAAGCGCATTTAAAATTTCAAAACCATCGATACAGTTCAACAGTCATAAAAAATTTTAATTTAAAAACTTTTTAAAAGCAGTTCAACAATTAATTTCTAAGTTATGAACTGCAGAGAATGCCTCTTTAGTCCATCTATGTTCTAAAAATATCCTCCTGAAATTCCCCAAAATTCTAAGGGATTAGAAGACCTTGAATTCCCAAATGGCAGAGTTCTAAGATAACAGAATAAGTCACACATTTTGTCTGGTATTCTTTCATGCAGAGTTAACTGTTTAATATGCTCTAAAATGATTTTAGTTTAAAAGACATGGCAGCCCTGTGCTTTAGTTTACATATTTTGCCTGTTTCTGACAAGCATGTTCCCAGTTCTCAACAAACATTCCATTCTTAGCCAACACACACATATGTTAATAATGAACTTTTCTTTTCCTTTCTCTGTAAAGGATGGTACAACAGCTTTATTGAAAGCAGCCAACAAAGGGTATAATGATGTTATAAAGGAGCTGCTGAAATTCTCACCCACCCTCGGTATTTTGAAGGTAAGACCTGCAGAGAAATTTTACCAAATTGTACAAGAGCGGGGTTAGAAATTTGAGAAGTCTGCACTGGGGACTGCAGTAGAATCCAGGTACCATTTCCTTGGTCAGTTGTATTCTTGAGAGAACATACCTACAATTTCTTAATTTTGGAGATTCCTGGGCACTGGTAGAAATGGAAAGGTAATAAAAAGGGTGAACCAGGGTCTCTATAGACTAGTTTTATAGGGGCAAGAAAATCAGACAATAGTAATGAAATGCTAAATCAGAGAGTCAACCATATTAATATTAACATATCATTGGAAGATTGGTGAAATCCTTCACAAATCATGACATGATTTGTGTCCCAGAAAACATGTAGGACGGGTACATTCTTTCTCTTCATTAGCTGATCAAAGAACCACACTGTTAGCTTAGGTCAAAAGAATAAGCTTCAAATATCTGGACACTTCAGAAACTGTGTCATCCTGGAGAGGGATGGATCTTCCAGAAAACAGAGCCCTCAAAATCCTTTGTTACGTTGTAATCATTTTGAGTTGAAATATTTCTAAACTGGAGGATCTAGCAGAGACTGGCAGTCTGTTTCAATAAAGGACCAGGTGGCAACTATGTTGGGCTTTGTGGGCTGTCTAGTCTGTGTTGGAACAGCTTCACCCAGCTGTCCTGCAGAGCAAGCAAGCATAGAAAATACAACAACAAAAAGTGCGGCTGCATCTTATCAGACTTCGGTGGTGGGCATTCTGTTTCCCTTTTTAAATTCCTTCCTTAGGCTCTTTATTTTTGGCTGCGCTGGCCCTTTGTTGCTGTGTGTGGTGTTTCTCTAGCTGTGGTCCACATGCTGCTTCTTGCAGCGGCTTCTCTTATTGGGGAGCGTGGGCTCTGGGCGCCTGGGCTTAGTAGTTTGGGCTCCCGGCTCCAGAGCACAGGCTCAGTAGCTGTGGCGCACAGGCTTAGTTGCTCTGCGGCAGGTGGAATCTTCCCAGACCAGGGATCGAACCCGTGTCCCTTGCATTGGCCGGCAGATTCTTAACCACTAGACCACCAGGGAAGTCCTGTATTTCTGAACTTCCATATTTTCAAATGTCACAAGATAGGCTTCTTTTTAACATTTTTTAAATTCTGAGCTAATCAGGATGTAGAAAAACAGGCGGGCAGGGTGGAGGGCTGCGCCAAAGGCAGTGAAAGAGGCTAGATCTGGCCTGAGTGCCATCATTTGCTGATTCCTGGTATATACACTCCTGTTTTGTTAGAGATGACACCAGAACCTGTTGTAAACTTGGGACAGTCGTTAGCACTTTGGGGATTTTATTGATGTATCTGAAATACTTGCCCATAGATGACCCCAGAGGCTTTTTGGATGCCTTGTATCTAACCTTTATACATTCAAGCTCCAAGGCTGGTGTCAGCTGATACAGAGCACCTGTTTTCAGTCCTGGCCTCTCTCACCCAGAGAGCTAATTGACCTCCCTGAGCTTGGAAGTCAAAAAACTATACTTTGTAAAAACTGTTTGGAAAGTAAGAATAAACAGTCTGTGAAAGTGAATTCTCTGTGAATAAAAAAAAAAACAAGCTTCAGAAATGGACTTTGCAATATCTAGTCTTGTTTCAGACAACTCTTTCTTAGCTTTTACATTTTTATGCTTAGCCATGTTGCACATAGGCAACATTGATAGATTGGTTAAGATTTAAGTGAATGTCATGTTATCAGATTAGCATATCGCCGTGCATGGTAAACATGGTAAAGCAGACATGGAAAACTGCTGCCTTGCTGAAATTTTTCTCTGGGTGTGATATTTTTTTAACTTGTCTACAAAATCAGAAGGTTTTATATGTACATATACAGTAATAAAGTTTAATACTAATGTTTATTAGTATTATAAAATGTTTTTTCTTCCATCTTCAATATTAAAGTGGCTACACAAAAATTCACCAATTTTAGCAAGGTTTTTTTTAATGCATACTGATACAACAGCTGTCAGAATGTAATCTAGCAAAATTGCTTTGAATGAAGTTAAAGACAACTAAGCGCTACTAGAACCATCTTACAGAAAAAGGAACGTTTTGGCCAACCCAATATCTAGATAAAGTGATTAATTTGAAAACTAAGCTTGCATTTAGGTGCTGTTCACAGGCATATGTACCTTCTAGAACAGATATCTTATGATTATCCATTGTTCTTATATCAGGCTTGTCGTATTCTCCTCTTCCCTCCTAGAATCCAGCTACGTGCTATGCGTGGCTACTTCCTTATGTCAATAAAAGTTTGCAGTAAATTTCATAAAAATTGTCAGCAGCCTATTCACTAGGTCCCCTCTGTACCCAGAGATGCTTCAACTCGGGGCTGAGGGCAGGGAATGCTCCTCACCCCACCTGTTCTTACTCTTAAGCCCTGTGGCTCCGTAGTCATTGTCCTGCCCACCTGTGCATGCGGCTGAGTGCAGCTGGGCTGACAAGTTGGCCTGTAGGTAGCAAGCTATACCTCCAGCCTTGCAGAAGTGTGTTCACCTAAAGCACAAAGACTCTTAAGAAAGAAAAGAAAAAACAAAACAGCTTGACGGAGCGTTGTTGTTTTTCCCACAGCCAGTTCTAATGCATCTGCAGTGGACCAAGTAAGCAAGAAGTCATGGACGCACTGGGCAGATCCCTTATTGTTCTTGCAAAAGGGTGTTGGCAGTATTTATACTGACCGTCCACGGTGTCCCTGAGGACACTGTATTAAGTGCTGAAGTGAGTGACTTTGAAAAGGGAAGATAAGGACGAGAAAGGCTCTGGCACTACAGTGTCCGCAGTCAGGCTGGTTCATGAGGCAAGGCCAGCTGAGGGCTGACAGCTGTGAGCTGTCTCCTGACACACACTGTCCTTTCCTTCTAGAATGGGACCTCGGCGCTCCACGCGGCGGTGCTCAGCGGGAATATTAAGACAGTTGCCCTGCTCCTGGAAGCAGGGGCAGACCCAGCCCTGAGAAACAAGGTACCGTCTTAGTCATCTTTTCCCTCTGTTGGGCACCTGTAGAAAGAGAGAAGATCACATCTGCTGAAGCCAAGACAGCATCTCTCTGGCTCCAGTCACTAACTTCATCCTTGGGCACAGTGGCTGGTTTAGTCACTAAGTCACGTCTGACTCTTGCGGCCCCATGAACTGTAGCCCGCCAGGCCCCTCTGTCTATGGGATTCTCCAGGCAAGAATATTGCAGTGGGTTGCCATTTCCTCCTCCAGAGGATCTTCCCGACCCAGGGAGAGAACCCAGGTCTCCTACACTGCAGGCAGATTCTTTACCAACTGAACTACCAGGGAATTCTCTTGGGCATAGTAAGAACATAAAATGTTCTCATTGTAGGTTATGAGTGAGCAGTATATTTGAACCCAGCATGCATGCATGCTAAGTCACTTCAGTCATGTCCAACTCTGTGTGACCCCATGACTGTAGCCTGCCAGGCTCCTCTGTTCATGGAATTCTCCAGGCAAAAATACTAAAATGGGCTGCCATGCCCCCCTCCAGGGGATCTTTCCAACTCAGGGATCAAACCCAGGTCTCTATCACTGCAAGCAGATTCTTTACCATCTGAGCCACAAAGGGAAGCCCTTTGAACCCAGAGGTTCAAACCCCTAGATTATCAGTGATTTTTAGGTAACAGTGGGGCAGGAGGTAGGGGGCAGTGGTAGTGGGGGAGTAAGGTTATAAGTGTTCTATCATCAGAGAAGTGTCCTAAAAATGTCAAAATTCTGGTAGTTTAATAACCATCCTCTCTGAGTTGGATACTCATATCTTGAGAATTGCTTGTGCTCTATTTTGTTACGGCAAGGGGAAAAATGTTGCTTTTATGTTGTTAACAGGACTTTGACCACAGCTGTAAAACCAACCCAGATTTTTTAATTGACGTATAGTTGAACAAAATCAACCCATATTTTTATAGCCCTCAAATAATTTTGGTTTTCTATTGAGTCAAACGTGGAGGTGGGAGGATGCATAGTAACCACAGGGAGGTGGGGGAAAGGTTATCATTGTATTCCCTCCTACTCAACAGCTGCCTAAGCAGTCAGATAGAGAGACTGGGGGCCGAAGGGTAGCCTGGGAAAGGTCTGGAGAAAACAACTAAACTACTGACTTTTGAAGGAGGAAGCAGGATGGGTGCTTATTAACAGGGGAGGATATGAAAGTGGTTTTGACTCTATACTTACATACTGCTTGAATTTAATAAGCATCTGCTGCTGTGCTGTGTGTTAGTTGCTCAGTTGGGTCCGACTCTTTTCGACCCTATGATCTGTAGCCCGCCAGGCTCCTCTGTCCATGGGATTCTCCAGGCAAAAATACTGGAGTGGATTGCCATTTCCTCCTCCCGGGGATCTTCCCACCCCAGGGATTGAACCCAGGTCTCCCACATTACAGGCAGATTCTTTACCATTTGAGCCACCAGGGAAGCCCATTACTGTGTTGGATTTTATTAACAATAAAACCAAAACCATGTAACATTCCATGGTGTTTTTAAAAGAAACCATTTTGAAGTGCAGTTAAACAATGTGCCAAGAGCCTCTTTTTTCTCATTCCACGTAGACCCCCTCCAGGGGATCTTTCCAACTCAGGGATCAAACCCAGGTCTCTATCACTGCAAGCAGATTCTTTACCATCTGAGCCACAAAGGGAAGCCCTTTGAACCCAGAGGTTCAAACCCCTAGATTATCAGTGATTTTTAGGTAACAGTGGGGCAGGAGGTAGGGGGCAGTGGTAGTGGGGGAGTAAGGTTATAAGTGTTCTATCATCAGAGAAGTGTCCTAAAAATGTCAAAATTCTGGTAGTTTAATAACCATCCTCTCTGAGTTGGATACTCATATCTTGAGAATTGCTTGTGCTCTATTTTGTTACGGCAAGGGGAAAAATGTTGCTTTTATGTTGTTAACAGGACTTTGACCACAGCTGTAAAACCAACCCAGATTTTTTAATTGACGTATAGTTGAACAAAATCAACCCATATTTTTATAGCCCTCAAATAATTTTGGTTTTCTATTGAGTCAAACGTGGAGGTGGGAGGATGCATAGTAACCACAGGGAGGTGGGGGAAAGGTTATCATTGTATTCCCTCCTACTCAACAGCTGCCTAAGCAGTCAGATAGAGAGACTGGGGGCCGAAGGGTAGCCTGGGAAAGGTCTGGAGAAAACAACTAAACTACTGACTTTTGAAGGAGGAAGCAGGATGGGTGCTTATTAACAGGGGAGGATATGAAAGTGGTTTTGACTCTATACTTACATACTGCTTGAATTTAATAAGCATCTGCTGCTGTGCTGTGTGTTAGTTGCTCAGTTGGGTCCGACTCTTTTCGACCCTATGATCTGTAGCCCGCCAGGCTCCTCTGTCCATGGGATTCTCCAGGCAAAAATACTGGAGTGGATTGCCATTTCCTCCTCCCGGGGATCTTCCCACCCCAGGGATTGAACCCAGGTCTCCCACATTACAGGCAGATTCTTTACCATTTGAGCCACCAGGGAAGCCCATTACTGTGTTGGATTTTATTAACAATAAAACCAAAACCATGTAACATTCCATGGTGTTTTTAAAAGAAACCATTTTGAAGTGCAGTTAAACAATGTGCCAAGAGCCTCTTTTTTCTCATTCCACGTAGCAGATGGCATTACTATTTCCCCTGTTCCTATCATTGAAGTGCTTGAAGACAGTGTTGCTGCTTATCTCTTTCTGGAATACATGGATTTGTTTTCCATTAGCGGACCTGATTGTATCATGAGCCCGAAAAACCACAACTGCTCTCTTATCTTTGCATCTTGGACACAAACATCCTAAGATGTCTTCATGGCTAAGTCATCCCGTATTGAGTCAAATCAAGGGGGAAGCTTTAGTATCTTAATATAGACACTGAAAGATGCAATTCTTCCTGTGTCTCCTGGAATCTCATCAATAATGGTTATGGGGGATTTCCAGTAACCGAAATGCTGGACTCTGGACCCTTCCTAAAGCTGTAAGCCAGACAGCCTGGAAAAGCCAGGCTCTTTAGAGACAGCTTCAGAAGGAAGAGTGTTGGGATTCCAGCAGCCACGTACTCTTGACCTTTATTCATTCATCCAACAAACACTTAGTAGTGCCTGCTAGATATGCTAGTGGTAAAGAACCCGTCTGCCAATGCAGGAGACGTTAGAGAAGTGAATTTGATCCCTAGGTCAGGAAGATCCCCTGGAGGAGGGCATGGTAACCCAGTCCAGTACTCTTGCCTGGAGAATCCCAAAACAGAGCCTGCTAGGGTGCAGTCCATGGGGTCACAGAGTCCAACACGACGGAGGCGACTTAGCATGCACAGATGGCATGCACTGTGCTGTGAACCTTATCAGTGGAGAGATATTGGTAGAAAAGACTCACATATGTCTGACTTCATAGGG
>SJYC01100100.1:0-31673 GCA_006408675.1 Madoqua kirkii
AAAAAAAAAAAAAAAAAAATTGCAGTTCACAGTGACAAGGGCTGTCAGCAAGAAGTAAAGAAGGCTACTGAAGCCTTCCCAGGGAGAGTCACTTCTCAGCTAGTACAGAAGCACCCGTTTGCTCTCTAGGCTCCAGGACTTCTGCCCTGAGGCAGATGCCCAAGGAGAGGGTGACCGTGGCCCCAGTAGCCTCCTCCCCCCACACTGTGGCCTTTTCCATGGGTGCCGGGATCCTGTGTTCCTGGTACCCCCCCCTGGGGATTCAGCACACATCTTTTCCCAAGAGCAGTGGGGACAGAGTGCTGTGATGCTGTGGGTCATGAATATGGACCCGTGGTCCTGTACTGTTATGAATAAGATGGACGTTAGGGGCAACCTGGGTGCTAGCCGTCATAGCAGTTGGCACAACCTCAGCAACCTGGGGATTCAGTAGGGACCCACTGGGGGAAGAGGAGGAATGAGACCAAGTCTTTAAGCCTATGTGGATGACACACAGAACAGTGATGTGATTGGCCAAAACTTTGGGAGTATAAAGCTTATTTTAATGGTAAAGGATACAGACATTGATGGAGACGACACATACATTACTACTCAACAAGTTTATAGACAGAGGTACAGCTTCTTAGATCTATTCCTCTTCCTGACTGTGGAGGACCCCCCTGGCTACCTGCCTGCCTGTCAATCAAGGACCAACAATTGATGCCAAACTGTTAGTTCTTCTGAGGGTTACTCCAAGACTGGATGGCGCGCAGGTCCATTCTCTGTGAGCATTTTTCTCAGGCCCAGGCATTAAGCCCATACAATGTCTGCTCCTGCAGGAAGTAAGCTAATAGTAGAATTGATCCCACAGTGGGGCCTCTGGCCTAAGGCAGCATTTCACAGAGACTCCCATCTGTCAGTCCGGCACCAGCGTCAGCGGTCCTGTGGGTGGGCAGGAGTGCCGCTGCAGGACGAGGTGCACAGCAGGACCACGGCGGCAAATTCATCATTCCCAGCAGGTGGGCTCAGGGAGCAGGATCCAGTCTAGAAAGTGGGGACGGCAGGAACTTCACCTGAGATCCAGGTTTCAGATGAAGCAGCTGGGGCTCCAGGTTTAACTGCAGGGGAAAATAACTACCTCTGAGTTCTCTCTCCAGTTTGAGTGCGTTTCTGCATTTGAATTGCCTCCCCTGAATTCCCAAGAACATCCTTTTATTCATCTGTAGCAACTGTTGTCAAAGTGTGGTCCATGGACAGTTGGGGTATCCTCCAAACCCTAGGTTGAACCTCCAAACCCTTTGAACCTCAAAGGTTCTAATAGGTTGAAACAATATTTTTGATAATACAGAGATGGACTTTCCTGGTGGTCCAGTGTTAAGACTCCACGTTTCCACTTCAGGGGGCATGGGTTCAATCCCTGGTCAGGGAAGTTTCTAAAAATTAAAATAAAATAATAAAAATACAGAGGCACTATTTGCCCTTTTCCCTGTGCTGCCATTTGCTGGGCTTCCCAGGTGGCGCTAGTGGTAAAAAAAAAAAAAAACAACAAAAAACTGCCTGCCGATTCAGGTTAGATGTAAGAGACATCAGTTCCATCTCTGAGTCAGGAAGATCCCCTGAAGGAGGGCATGGCAACCCACACCAGTATCCTTGCCTGGAGAATCCCATGGACAGAGGAGCCTAGAGGGCTACAGTCCATGGGGTCACAGAGTTGGACATGACTGAAGTGATTTAGCACACACAGCCATTTGCTGTAATGGTGCAAAGACAGTGGTGGAAGAAACCATTGGCACCTTAGTACACATCAAAGCAGAGTTACAAACTGTGGCTGAAAATAATTTTACAAACCTCTGTAAGTTATTTTATAAAAATTCCAGTTTTATTGGTATTTTCTAAATGACTAGTACGGAATGTTACACATCAAGCATAGGTTTAAAAAAAAAATCCGCTTTCGGATAGATAGACCTATGGATTTTAATGCAACAGAGTAGGAAAATTCATTGATGTGGTTCCAGATTGCACACAGCAGTTAATCTTTAAGAAATAGCCACTTGTCCTGTATTGTTGAAGCATCAAAGAAAAATATCTACTATGATCCAAAAAGACTGTTAAAATGTTTGTCTCTTTTCCAACTACCTGTCTGTATGAAGCTAAATTTTTTCCGTATACTTCAGCCAAAACAAAATATCACAGTAAATTGGATGCAGAAGCAGATCTGAGAATCTAATTGTCTTCTTTTAAGCTGCTGCTGCTGCATGGTAACAAAATATGCAAAACTGTTAACAGTGCTTCTCTTCTAAATTTTTTGTTTTTGAAAATTTAGTTCTTCTTCAAAATGTATTATTTATGTTAACCTTAATAGGCTTATTATTTTCAGAGTTAATAAATATACTTAATTTTTTTCAGTTTTCACTTTTAATAAGTTAAAAACAAAAGCTCTTTAGAGTCCTCAATAATTTTCAAGAGTGTACAAAAGTCCTGAGACTGTAAAGCTTGGGAACCATTGTCCTCCCACGTCTGTGTCTTGGACTGGAGACTTGCTCACAGAATAAATGCTTAAAGAATGCGTCTCAGCAGCACCGTGAAAAGAGAGGATGTGGAGTGAGGCTGGATCAGGCTGGGCATGGGGGAAGCTGCTCTTTCCCATGTGTCTTACACTCTGGCTATTTTCCTGACTCTGCCTTCTCACCAACAACGTATCTGCCACCGCATCTACTGAAGCCCACATGCCCAGTGCCCATGCTGTGTGATCCCGCTGGAGTGAGAAGCCCCCGCCCCGCCGCAACTAGAGAGTAGCCTGGGCTTGCTGCAAGGAGAGAAAGCCCCCACTCGGCAACGAAGACCAAGTGCAGCCAAAAATAATATATAAATCTTAAAAAAATTATTTTAATAAAATAAAATATGATACGAATGAACTTATTCAGAAACAGGCTCACAGATATAGAAAAGAAACTTCTGGGTACCAAAGAAGCAAGTGGGGGAGGAATCAATGAGAAGTTTGGGATTAGCAGATACGAACTACTAAACATAAAATAGATAAACAGTAAGATCCTACTGTATAGCACAGGGCACTCTATTCAGTATCTTATAATAAACCATAATGGGAAAGAATACAAAAAAAGAACACACACACACATCTGTATATATACCCACACGTCTGAATCACTCTACACCGGAAACTAACAGAATGTAAATAAACTCTACTTCAAAAATTTTTTTAAAAAGAAAGAAAAAGTACTGACAATGAAATAAGAAAGTAACTGGTGATATGTACATTTAAGCATATTTTTTAAAAACCCTTTAAAACCTTGATACAAAAGACCAAGTCCAGTGGGATTTTTCATCAGTGGAGGAGCAGGTCTGGGTAAGGGGCCCCTCTTCAGAGTCCCTAAAACCACACCAATGGTGGTTGAGAACTCACTCATGCCTCTTTTATTTTCTTTCAGGCCAATGAACTTCCAGCAGAACTAACCAAAAATGAACATATACTGCGTCTTCTCCGAAGTAAAGAAGGACACAGGAAAAGCTAACTCAGTCCCATATTTGAAACCTTAATCATACTGTCCAAAAAGAAATTGCTTTTCAAATAGTGTTGGAAATTCCTATAAGAAAGAAAATGCCCAGAATGCCCACCCGGGGTCCCTGACCAAGAAGAGCCGTGTGGTCTGTGTCCCAAGTGGAGAGCAGAGCCGCTCAGGGACCCTTCCCATTAATGGGCTTCTCGCTGTGGCCTCTAGCCCCACACCAGGGGGCCTGGCACGTTCATTGGGGGATTCCACAGAAACTCGTTTGAAACTACATCAACTTGGGTCTCTCAGTTAAACTCTAAGAGTTAAACCCTCTTAGAAACAGAAACAGGAAACAGGAAGCTTTGTTCCTTTAAAAAGACTGAAAGTCTGACCTTCAATGAATTGATGCTCTTTTGCTTCTGTGTTAAATATATGTGAGCTCAAAGATACGGTTCTATCATATTTTACATGTATGTGTATGTCTTTCCAGTATAAAATGTTCTCATCCACCCAAGAGTCCTGGCCCTGGTTATTGTGAATCAATAATGGGTGAAGTTACGTTATTAAAAAGCCACTTCTGACCTTCCAGCACATGCTTTCCAAAGATGGACTGTGGAACTATAAAAAAAAGACAAACTGTTCTTTTAGTCCTCATCTTATTCCTCATATGTAAAAGTCATCTTTACCTGGAGTCAATGTTGTTGGTATGGTAGGATACAAGCAGCAAATTTGGAAATTCAGAAAATCACAAGCCACAAGAAATGTAGGCTTGTCTCTCTGAGCTGTCACTCTGGGTCTATTGCTGGGAATCTTCTTCCTGTGCCATAACTAAATAGACTTGACATGCTGTGGAATCTTGAGTTTCCAACACCACATTGCTTGATAGGATGACTTTGGAGTCCTTGGCTATAACGTGATCTATGTAAGTACACTGTGTTGCTGTTACTATTGAAGGAGTATAAGTAATAAAAGACTGTTACTAGTATTTAATAAGTATTCATCTGTGCACGTTCTTGACCTGACTGATTCCAAGAAAGAAACCTAGGTTTTATTCTTTTGACGGGGGTCAGAATTTATATTCACTGCAGTTTTTAATCAGTGGTATCTAAACGCCTCTGTCGGTGCCTAATTGCACATACAAAAATTAAATCTTTCTATAACCAAAGATAATAAACACTGCTGGCATTTCGGTTATTTAAACACATCTTTAGTGTTCTTGTTCAGTCTGCTCTGGTTTCCAGACAGTGTTCCATGTGAAAACACATTAAAATGGAGGGAAATGTTTTAAACCTGATATATATACATTTATATTTATATATTTAATCAACTTGCAGTAGTAGTAAAAGCATTATCTTTAAGTCAGTAAATGATGAGTTAATAATTTTGACATTAGAAGAGATTCTTTTAAAGTTTATTGTGATCAATAAAACCGTCATCAAAAAATCAGCTTATTTTAATCCATATAACAATAAAGCCAGTAATGAGCAAGGCACAGAGCCCCCAAAGATGCCTACAACCTAATCAGCCAAGCAATGAGGCTGCAATCTAATTTTACCATAAAAAATTAGAAAGCTCTATCTGTATTGCTAAAACATCCAGATATAAACATCTTAATAGTTAAAAAGCAGTGCCAGTTTCCTCACTGGCTTTCTTTTATTCAGAAAAGTTGTACAAATACATCTTCTTTCATGGGAACTTCATAAAGCAAAATGGCTGTCTGGGGAGGCCCTACAAATAGCTATGAAAAGAAGAGAAGGAGAAAAGGAAAGATATAAGCATCTGAATGCAGAATTCCAAAGTATAGCAAGGAGAGATAAGAAAGCCTTCCTCGGCGATCAATGCAAAGAAATAGAGGAAAACAACAGAATGGGAAAGACTCAAGATCTTTTCAAGAAAATTAGAGATACCAAGGGAACATTTCATGCAAAGATGGGCTCGATGAAGGACAGAAATGGTATGGTATTCCAGTTGAGCTATTTCAAATCCTGAAAGATGATACTGTGAAAGTGTTGCACTCAATGTGCCTACAAATTTGGAAAACTCAGCAGTGGCCACGGACTAGAAAAGGTCAGTTTTCATTACAATCCCAAAGAAAAGCAATGCCAAAGACTGCTCAGACTATTTTACAATTGCACTCATCTCACATGCTAGTCAAGTAATGTTCAAAATTCTCCAAGCCAGGTTTCAGCAATATGTGAACCGTGAACTTCCAGATGTTCAAGCTGGTTTTAGAAAAAGCAGAGGAACCAGAGATCAAATTGCCAACATCCACTGGATCATGGAAAAAGCAAGAGAATTCCAGAAAAACATCTATGTCTGCTTTCTTGACTATGCCAAAGCCTTTGACTGTGTGGATCACAATAAACTGTGGAAAATTCTGAGAGAGATGAGAATACCAGACCACTTGAGCTGCCTCTTGAGAAACCTATATGCAGGTCAGGAAGCAACAGTTAGAACTGGACATGGAACAACAGATTGGTTCCAAATAGGAAAAGGAGTACGTCAAGGCTATGTATTGTCACCCTGCTTATTTAACTTATATGCAGAGTACATCATGAGAAACGCTGGACTGGAAGAAGCACAAGCTGGAATCAAGATTGCTGGGAAAAATATCAATAACCTCAGATATGCAGATGACAACCTCTTGAGAAATCTGTATGCAGGTCAGGAAGCAACAGTTAGAACTGGACATGGAGCAACAGACTGGTTCCAAATAGGGAAAGGAGTACATCAAGGCTGTATATTGTCATCTTGCTTATTTAACTTACATGCAGAGTACATCATGAAATGCTGGGCTGGAGGCAGCACAAGCTGGAATCAAGACTGCTGGGAGAAATATCAATAACCTCAGATATGCAGATGATACTATCCTTATGGAAGAAAATGAAGAGGAACTAAAGAGCCTCTTGATGAAAGTGAAAGAGGAGAATGAAAAAGTTGGCTTAAAGCTCAACATTCAGAAAACAAAGATCATGGCATCTGGTCCCATCACTTCATGGGAAATAGATGGAGAAACAGTGGAAACAGTGTCAGACTTTATTTGGGGGGGCTCCAAAATCACTGCAGATGGTGATTGCAGCCATGAAATTAAAAGATGCTTACTCCTTGGAAGAAAGTTATGACCAAACTAGAGAGCATATTGAAAAACAGAGACATTACTTTGCCAACAAAGGTCCATCTAGACAAGGCTATGGTTTTTCCAGTAGTCATGTATGGATGTGAAAGTTAGACTGTGAAGAAAGCTGAGTGCCAAAGAATTGATGCTTTTGAACTGTGCTGTTGGAGAAGACTCTTGAGAGTCCCTTGGACTGCAAGGAGATCCAACCAATCCATCCTAAAGGAGATCCTGGGTGTTCTTTGGAAAGACTGATGCTGAGACTAAAACTCCAATACTTTGGCCACCTCATGTGAAGAGTTGACTCACTGGAAAAGATTTTGATGCTGGGAGGGATTGGGGGCAGGAGGAGAAGGGGACAACAGAGGATGAGATGGCTGGATGGCATCATGGACTTGATGGACATGAGTTTGAGTGAACTCCAGGAGTTGGTGATGGACAGGGAGGCCTGGCATGCTGCGATTCATGGGATCACAAAGAGTCGGACACGTTTGAACGGCTAAACTGAACTGAATGAATCTACTCAGGTTGCTCTAGTGGTAAAGAACCTGCCTGTCAATGCAAGAGATGTAAGAGATACAAGTTTGATCCCTGGGTTAGGAAGACCCCCAAAGGAGGGGATCCCATGAACAGAGGAGCCTAGTAGGCTACAGTCCATAGGGTCACACAGAGTGAGATACAACTGAAGCAACTTAGCATGCACATAGCATGCAAGAAAATTTAAGAATTTATCTTTAGAGTTAACTTTAGCTAATATTAAAAATATAGTTATTTATATATATGTTATAATTTACAACAGTAATTTATAAAATTTTAATAAGTCCAATTCTAGCATTATCAAAGGATTTTTAAGCCTAAGTACTGGGGACTCCCTTTGCCTATTACAGCAAAGCTTATTGGTTCGAAGAAGAATGTATTTAACTGAAAGTATCATTTTGAAAACTTCAAATATGAAATATTCTTCATAAAAAATACTACCAAAACTTTTTAGAAGGAGAATATTTCATAGAAGTGATACACAGTTATACTCACCTCTAACAGGTTCTCTTGTCACTGTGAAAAATCATGCCAGATTTTCAGTTATGAAAATTCTTATATTCAGAGGACTGAAGACTTCAGATATATGACTTCAATAGCAAAAGAATAAGACATACTTGGGATTTTAGCTTTCCAAATATTTGATGCCATAGACTAATCCTCCTGCTTCCTCCAACCCCTGAGAAACCAAATCTCATCCCTTGTCATTTCTAGTTCAGTTCAGTTCAGTTCAGACGCTCAGTCATGTCCAACTCTCTGCAACCCCATGGACTGCAGCACATCAGGCTTCCCTGTCCATCACCAATTCCCGGAGCTTGCTCTAACTCATGTCCATTGAGTCAGTGATGCCATCCAACCATCTCATAAGGAAAGTTATGACCAACCTAGATAGCATATTGAAAAGCAGAGACATTACTTTGCCAACAAAGGTCCGTCTAGTCAAGGCTGTGGTTTTTCCAGTGGTCATGTATGGATGTGAGAGTTGGACTGTGAAGAAGGCTGAGCACCAAAGATTGATGCTTTTGAACTGTGGTGTTGGAGAAGACTCTTGAGAGTCCTTTGGACTGCAAGGAGATCCAACCAATCCATTCTAAAGGAGATCAGTCCTGAGTGTTCATGGAAGGACTGGTGCTAAAGCTGAATCTCCAGTACTTTGGCCACCTCATGCGAAGAGTTGACTCATTGGAAAAGACTCATGCTGGGAAGGATTGGCGGCAGGAGGAGAAGGGGACAACAGAGGATGAAATGGCTGCTTGGCATCACCGACTCAATGGATGTGAGTCTGAGTGAACTCCAGGAGTTGGTGATGGACTGGGAGGCCTGGCGTGCTGAGATTCATGGGGTCTCAAAGAGTTGAACACTACTGAGTAACTGGACTGAACTGAACTGAACTGAACTAGCTTTTACAGATTGGGTAATTTCACAGGCTAATGAGTGGGAAGATTATTTCAACTTTAGGGGGAAGGAGTGGGGATTTCTAGGAAGTGGGACACTGGTCACTTTTTGACCTTTTATGGTCGGCCTAGAGAACCATCATGGTGTCTTGTGGGTGTGTCATTTAGCATGCTGATGAATTACAGTGAACATATACTGAGCTTCAAGGTCTACTGAAAGTTGAATCTTCTGCTACCTTGAACCTAATTGGTTCTAACCAGTTTTTGTCGTATCCTCAACAACTGTCGCTCTTTTAAATGTTACGCCCTGCAGTTTTCCTTCCTGTTTCGTAACCACACTAAAGCTGTATCTCATCATTACCCCACACTGGGGTACCTACTCAGAAGAAAAGAGCACCCCCAAATGCCAGGCTACTTAGAATTTGTTGGAATTGTATCTTGGGGTGGGCCTCCACTACAGATTGTAAGGGTGAGAAGCTGAGGTCCTAATTTCATAATAAAGTGGTTTTGGTGCTGTAACTGGCTGAGCCTCACAAGTAGTGACCAGATGGAGTCCACAGACTATCAGTACTAATAAGAAAAATATCGCTAATGTTTGTTAAAGGATTGTAATGTCCTCAGCACTTTAGGTAGATAATCTCTTGAAAAGTGAAAGTCACTTAGTCATGTCCGACTCTTTGCAACCCCTGGACTATACAGTCCGTGGAATTCTCCAGGCCAGAATACTGGAGTGGGTAGCCTTTCCCTTCTCCAGGGGCTCTTCCCAACCCAGGAAACAAACTGGGGTCTCCTGCATTGCAGGTGGATTCTTTACCAACTGAGCTATGAGGGAAGCCCAATCTCATGAAGCTTATATATATTTTCTTATTTACCCCTGGCACCAACCCTATGGAATAGGCACTATTATCATCCTCATCTTGCAACTGAGGAAACAGACTTTTTTAAAAAAAAGATTTATTTATTTTATATTGATTGCACTGGGTGTTTATTGCTACATGGGGTTTCTCTAATCCCGGCGAGCAGGGACTCCCTATTTTCAGTACGCAGGCTTCTCATTGTGGTGGCTTCTCTTGTTTTTGGAGCACAGGCTCCAGGTGCACGGCTTAGTATTTGTGGTACTCGGGCTTAGTTGTCCTACAGCACATGGGATCTTCCAGGGCCTGGGACTGAATTCTGTTTAGCCGAAAGTTTTCACTTTCCCCAATTAATGTTTTGCCAAAATTTTTCACTTTTGTCTCAAGTTCAAAGAATTTGTTAAGAAAATAAGGATACAGGATGCTTGGGGCTGGAGCACGGGGATGATCCAGAGAGATGATACCGGGTGGGAGGGGGGAGGGGGTTTCAGGGTTGGGAACTCGTGTACACCTGGGGCTGATTCATGTCAATGTATGGCAAAACCAACACAGTATTGTAACATAGAATAAAGTAAAAATAAAATGAAGCCACTCATTGTATACAAATGAATACTATCAATAGCAGACTCTTGAGAGTCCCTTGGATAGCATGGAGATCAAAACAGTCAACCCTAAAGGAAATCAACCCTGAACATTCATCAGAAGGACTGATGCTGAAGCTGAAGCTCCGATAATTTGGCCACCTGATGCAAAGAGCTGACTCACTGAAAAAGACCCTGATGCTGGGAAAGATTGAGGACAGGAGGAGAAGAGGACGACAGAGGATGAGATGGTTGGATGGCATCACTAACTCGATGGATATGACTTTGAGTGAACTGCGGGAGTTGGTGAAGGACAAGGAAGCCTGGTGAGCTGCAGTCCATGGGGCTACAAAGAGTCAGACATGACTGAGTGACTGAAATGAACTAAGTGAGTCAGTAGTAAGTGTTAGTCACTTGGTCATGCCTGACACTTTGTGACCCTATAGACTGCACCCCACCAAGCTCCTCTGTCTGTGGGATTTTCCAGGCAAAGATACTGGAATGGGTTGCCATTTCCTTCTCCAGAACTGAAGTGACATGAATATTTGTTAGAGAATTATCTACCTTACTCTCAATATAGTAACACTAAAAGAAAAGAGAAATCAAAACAGCAGAGGAAACATCACCAAATTGGATTTTGACTAACATTCAGACTCAGACGGTGTTGAGAAGTCCTGTGTCACAGCCCATCCGGAGACCTAACTGGGAAAATGTTAGGCAGTTAGAATAGGAAACAGGAGTCCAAAATGGCGGTGGCTAAAAGACAAGGAAGGGAAAAGCCCACGAAAATAGAACAAAGGGAGGTCTGAGGACGTGAGTGAGGACCTCAGGTAGAACAAACAGCATTCCTGGCTAGCCCAGTTTACACAGGGCGGGCCGGAGAGGAAAAAACATAAAAAGAGGAGCCAAAGGGCTCTCTCTCTCCTGTGCGCTGACACGTTCCTCCACTCTCCTCTTCGCGTCTTTGGGTTGGCATGCCCTCACGCTTCGAGGATGGATTCTCCTGCTATCTTCTAAATAAAATAGAGCTGTAACACTGATTTGTCTAAGAGCTATAACGCGGTTTGTCCAAGACCTGAGAGCCGAGACACGCCAAGGGCTTTAATGTCCATCGCTCCAAATCTTTGTTGTGACGAGACAAAACTGAGGAGCGTACACTCGCCTGACAGAAAAGATCCCAGGCATCACTTCTGCTCCGTGGGTGAGATTTCAAAGATTACAAGTCAGGGTTCCTCGTTTATAATCCCAGGACGCAAACGGATACCATCATCAATATGTGAGCAAATTCCAGCTCTGATTTCATGTTAATGCATAAAACTTAGAATGTTGTTAAGCCTGGGGCTTGGTTAGCCAGCCCCCCTCCAGGAACTCAACAATCTTGAGATTCCTCCCCTATCTTATCTATGGTGCTGCTAGTCTTACAGTCATAGCAGGCAGCCACTGGTAGTCAGGACAGTCTCCAGGCAGGTTAGAAGCAAGGTCAGAGGCCTGCTGTGTTTTGTCTGTGAAGCCTAAACAAGACTACTTAATTTCCCTAACAAACCTGTGTCCCTGGATTGGCTAGCAGATCCCTAACCACTAGATTACCAGGGAAACCCAGGAGAGTGCTTTAAAACAGCAACAACATGCCCAAAATGGAGTCACTTACCCCCAGAAAACAAAGCTGGTTTGCTTTAAGATTTAATTTCAATTTCAGCTACTCTCAGGAGTATGAACTTTAACCAGTCAATCTGGAATGACTACATCAGCTCCTGTGAGATCAATTGCATGACACATTGATAGATTCCTCACCTTTCTTCCAAAGAAAGGTGATTTTGCCTGAAATATGGTAAGCTTTTTTCTTTTGTATGACTTCCTTGTCCCATCCCTTTTCTATCTATGAAAGCCTTCCATTCTGTACAGCTCCTAAAGCTTCTTCCTACTTGTTAGGTGGAATGCTACCCAATTCATAATCCTTTATTATTATTATTTTGGCTGCACCATGGTAATTGAAGTATCTTTGTTCCCTGACCAGGGATCGCACCCATGCCCCTTGCAGTGGGAAAGACAGAGTCCTAACTACTGGACTGCCAGGGAATTCCCATGAATCCTTGAATATGGCCAATTAGGTCTTCAAATTTACTCAGTTCAATTTTTTTTTTAAACAAGAAATAACCTCCCTCATAACATCAGCTTACTGCTGTCCCCCAATCTTTGGGTTTTACTTTTATAGTAGGGGGAAGCAGGGTGATTGATGCCCAGATGGAGTCATGGTTGTAACATCTAGGCAGTGAAGGTGGAGAATATGGGACATTTTTTTATTTTTAATATTTAGAGGTAGAGCTAATGATAATTGGGTGATTAACTGAACAGAGAGAGTGAGGACGGAATTATACTAAGGTGCATCAGGGAACCCTAAGATCACTCCCAGTCATCTTTGACGATTTCCTAGGAAGACTCACAGGGCTCATGGTATGGTCATATTCATGGCTAAGATTACAGTGAAATTGATATAAAGCAAAACTAGAAAGGAGAAAGGGAAATGAAATGGAGATATAGAGAAATCCATATTAAAGCTTCAAAGAGTCCTCTCCTCTAGCAAAGACTTGTGGCAGCATTCTAAAGTGTTACCTGCTGATAAGCAAGCTCATGAGAGACTCACTCAAGCTTTTAACTGGGAGCTGGTCACATAGGCACCCTTTGCCTAGTATCTACCACAATTCCAGGCTGCTAGGAAGAAACCAGGCATTTAGCATGAGCCCCATTGTTTGTGCAATCAGTGTGGGCGCAGTGAGCCATTATCACTTAGGGAAAGTTTCATATCTGTGTAAAGAACTATTTGCCTGCCAAGAGTCCAGTGCCCTGCCAGTGGCCAACCTCGTGAATAAGACTTTCTATAGAGAGCAGTCTCAGGTCTATGGGCTAACTCCACACTCAAGGTTATGTGGTGGGTGGTGCTAGTAATTGTGCCAGGAAATAGAGAAGAACAGCAGAACTGGATTGGGGAGAGAGAGAGAGGGAGTTTGGACGTGTTCAATTTGAAGAATGTGTGAAATCGCTTCCAGGAGGCAACTGGAAATAACTGCTTAACGTTTAGGACAAGACTCTTCTGGATCTGGGCATCATCTGTGCAGAGGTGATTGTCACAGTCATAGGAGAAACGAAGTCCCCAGAAAGACTCTGGTGTGAGGAGATAGATGAGAGAAGGGAATCAGCAAAGGAGATGAGATGAAATAGACAGGAGCGGAAAGTGAAACGTGGATAGTGGGAGGAAAAGTCTCAAGGAGAGGAGAGCAGGCAACAAACCTCCTGAAGAAGTGTGACCATGGGACTTCCCCGGGGATCGAGTCGTTGAGACTCCATGCTCCCAAGGCAGGGGGCATGGGTTCACTCCCTGGTCAGGTAACTAAGATCCCTGGTGCTGTGTGGAGTAACCTTAAAAAAAAAGAAAAGAAATAAAAAGTAGTGTGGCCACGAAACAAGGGCCAACAATCCCAGACCTCTTGTGCTGCACAGGC
Source organism: Madoqua kirkii (assembly GCA_006408675.1). Lineage (NCBI taxonomy): Eukaryota > Metazoa > Chordata > Mammalia > Artiodactyla > Bovidae > Madoqua > Madoqua kirkii. Next base: position 13,467 of record SJYC01100100.1, read on the forward strand.
TTGCCCTTGGTGAGCTTGTTCAGTCATCAAAGAACTCTGGCCCTGCGTTGGAGAGGAAAAGCATGGTGTCTGGTTAGGACCTGGAGCTAATGATAAGTGGCTGACCTGATTCTAGTTCTGTTGATAGAACTGTGTTGCCTTCCTAACACTTCCTAGGGCTTCCCAGGTGCTGCTAGTGGTAAAGAATCCACCTGCCATTGCAGGAGATGCAAGCGATGTGGGTTCGATCTCTAAGTCAGGAAGATTCCCCTGGAGCAGGAAATGGCAACCCACTCCAGTATTCTTGCCTGGAGAATCCCATGGGCAGAGGAGACTGGCAGGCTAGAGTCCACAAAGAGTTGGGTATGAATGAGCAACTGAGCACGCAACACTTTCTATGAATTGTTGGCTGCCACCAGAATGCGTCTCCTCTGCTTGTCACCAAGGAAGAATTGTGTGCATGATCTGTGTGGTGTCTGTGATTATCTATTCTGGTCAGTTGGTCTTAGGAAGTTTTTATATCACTATGAAAAGATGCTAAAAAATGAGTGCATAGAACCATGTTGAGGCCCAGCTATGAAGAGAGTCACACCGTGTGATGATCTTCCACATCTTTTCCTCTCATGTGTTCACACCCATGTATTTACCTGTGCTTCGAAACACAGAGAAAACCAAAATTGAAACAAAATAGGCCAAAACCAAGTTCTATGCTCTCTGGGCAAGTTTGGAATAATTTGTTTCCCATTCCTCTGACTGAGGGCCTTGCCTGTCTCTTTTTGCTCTAAATGCAATGAGAAAAACCAGTGGGACTCATTGAGGTGTTTTCTCCAAGCTCTCTGACCATACTTTGTCCTCAGTTAAATACTTTATAAACTAGTGGGCCTGAAAAGTCTTAGAATCTTTTCTTGGTGTTTTACCCTTATTTTTTGGCAACGTTTTAAGATAATTTAAAAATATGAGTGAAGTCATATTAAAACAATTGAAGGAAGTTAATTAAATATCTTTTTTTTTTTTTGTCTTTGTCGTGAAGTTTGTGGGATCTTAGTTCTCTGACCAAGCAGTGAAAGTGCTGAATCCTAATAGCTGGACCACCAGGGAATTCCTGAGATCTTCAGTTTTAAGATGTCTTGTCAGCTTTAGCTCTGGCAACAGAAAGCATGACTTCTCCCATCTTTGATCTCTTCACTCCCTCACTAGAATTGAACCTTCTAATATTTAAGGAAGGAAATGTTGCTATTGTTCCTATTTCTTGCAGTTAAACTTTTAAGAATAGCCTTAGAAAGTCTGCCATTTACAAGAGTTAGTCTTTCTATTTTAGCAAAGATAAGACCTAAAGCCATCCCAGGGGAAGGCAACTGTATTATGTGACTGAATCATGTGACAAATTAGGGAAGGCCAGGGCAAAATACTAACGGCCAAGTTCAAGTTACCACCACGCTAATGAGCCTCAGCTACACTGCAGCCCATGACTGGATTAATCACCAGTTCAAGTATCCTTAGTGTGGTGAGTAATACTTTACTGTAAGTTTGACCAACAATACCCCACTCCTGAACTCTCATAAACCACTGACACTAGTCTCGATTTGTAGCCTAAGCTGTTTTAAATGGTGTCTGTAAAATTCAGCTCAAGTATGGAGTTTTAAAAGTTTATTGCAGAGCCCCAGAGAATTGAGGGCATATTTCAAAGAAATGACCTACACAAGAATGTTCATAGCCGGTCTATAATACCCCAACCTGGAAACAACTCAAATGTCTGCTGTGGTATTTTTATACCATGGAATATGACCCAACGATTAAAACAAAACAAAACAAAACAAAAAAGATGAACTATTGCTATAAGTGATGTGGATGAGTCTTACAGACATAATGTTCACTGAAAGAAACCAGAGACAAAAGATGACTCAATTTGTATGAAGTTCAAGAACAGCAAAAGCAATTTATGATGATAGAAGTCAAACTAGTGGCAAAAAAAAGAATGGCATGCTACCATAAAGGTTCTACCTCGCTCTTTCTTGGATCATTATTCTGGAGGAAGCTGGCTCCTTGGTCTTGAAGACAGGTGAGCAGCCCTGAGCAACTTGGAATGGAATCGAGGCCTCCTGCCAGAAGCATCTTGGAAGCAAATATTCCAGCCCCAGTCAAGCCTTCAGATGATGGTAGGCTGGCTGACATCTTGACCACAGACTCATGAGCCAAAACCACCCAGAACCACACAAAGTCCTGGCTGGCAGAATATCTAATCTAATAAATGTTTGTTCTTATCATCCACTATGTTTTAGGATAATTTGTTATCATATGTAAGAACTTATGAACTGTACATGTAAGTTGTATAGATTTTACAGGTGTATTCAGTTCAGTTCAGTCACTCAGTCATGTCCGACTTTTTGCCACCCCATGAATTGCAGCACACCAGGCCTCCTTGTCCATCACCAACTCCTGGAGTTCACTCAGACTCACATCCATCAACTCAATGATGCCATCCAGCCATCTCATCCTCTGTCGTCCCCTTCTCCTCCTGCCCCCAATCCCTCCCAGCATCAGAGTCTTTTCCAATGAGTCAACTCTTCGCATGAGGTGGCCAAAGTACTGGAGTTTCAGCTTGAGCATCATACCTTCCAAAGAAATCCCAGGGCTGATCTCCTTCAGAATGGGCTGGTTGGATCTCCTTGCAGTCCAAGGGACTCGCAAGAGTCTTCTCCAACACCACAGCTCAAAAGCATCAATTCTTTGGTGCTCAGCCTTCTTCACAGTCCAACTCTCACATCCATACATGACCACAGGAAAAACCACAGCCGCTGGCCCTGACGTCGGGTGTGGGGTAGCTCCTCTCGGCCGCTCCTGTGCCGTCACAGCCTGGCACTCTCGGCCACCGCCCCTGACCTCGGACATGGGGTCCAAGACCTTACCTGAGTTCTAAAGGGCACATTCAAACAGCAGCTGATCAGGAAAGGGAGAGGATGAAGAGACAGGGAGGAACAGACAAGAAACAATAGTGCAGCCTTGGGGCAGGGTCCTGGTTCCCCATCAAGGGACAGACACGAACAAATCTGAGCTCCTCTGCAGATCTAAAACCCCCACCAAATGGAAGATGTTGACTTCTAGATAAAGCATTCTTCATTCCAGGAAGACCACAGTTCAGTAACCTCTAGAACCACAAACCAAGAGAGCTTCTGATGCCAGATGATCTCTGGACTGAAGGAATGCAGGGCAGGCAAGCACCTTGATCCTTATCAGAAACCCTGCCCTTGATTACAAGACTTGGTTGATAAAGATCCACCTGCAATGGAGGAGACCCTGGTTCAATTTCTGGGTCAGGAAGATCCACTGGGTTGCGATGCCATCCTCCAGGTGCTACTTCCTCCAAAATGCTACCCTCTGAAGAAAGAGAGCATCCCCACATTGCCTCTTCTTACTGTGCTGCCTCCCTATTATAAGGGTCCTTGGATCACAGTGGACCACTCAGGATAATCTTTCCTGATCCAGAGCCTTATCTTAACCACAGCTGCAAAATCCCTTTTGCCATGAAAGGTAACATTCATAAGTTCTGGGGACAGGATGTGGATGTTGGCGGGAAGGCATTCTTCTGTTGACCATAGGGAGAAAGATGAGAATACGCATTTTCATTTGCTTGTACTCACATAAATAAACCCAGTGTGCATTGCAGCACTATTTATAACAGCTAGGACACAGAAGCAACCTAGATGCCTGTTGACAGACAGATGGATAAAGAAGTTGTGGTACATACATACAATGGAATATTACTCAGCCATAAAAAGGAACAAATTTGAGTCAGTTCTGGAGAGGTGGCTGAAACTAGAGCCTGTTAAACAGAGTGAAGTCAGAAAGAGGAAAACAAATTCATATAGTAACACAAACATATGGAGTCTGGTGGCTCAGACAATAAAGCGTCTGCCTGCAATGCAGGAGACCCGAGTTTGATCCCTGGGTCAGGAAGATACCCTGGAGAAGGAAATGGCAATCCATCCCAGCACTCTTGCCTGGAAAATCCCATGGACGGAGGAGCCTGATAGGCTACAGTCCATAATGCTGCAAAGAGTCGGACATGACTGAACGACTTCACTTCCACAGAATCTAGAAAAATGGTACTGAGAATCTATTTGCAGGGGAGGAATAGATTCTGCCACAGAAGTGGACTTGTGGATACAAGGGGGGAATGAGCAGGTAGGACGAACTGAGAGCTCTGAATCATACATATTATCAAATGTGAAACAGGAAGCCAGTAGGAAGCTGCTGTGTGACACAGGGAGCTCAACCCAGTGCTCTGTGACAACCTACAGGGCTGGGAGGGAGCTTCAACGGGATATGGATACTGTCCACTATATGGATACTCATGGCTGATTTTCACTGCTGTACGGCAGAAACCCGGGGCTTCCCTGGGGGTTCAGCAGTAAAGAATCCGCCTGCAAAGCAGGAGATGTGGACAGAGGAGCTTGGTGGCCCAGAGTCCGTAGGGCTGCAGAGTCGGACGTGACGGAAGTGACTTAGCACGCATGCGTGGCAGAAACCAACACAGCATTGTCAACCAATTATCCTCCAACGAAAAATAAATCAAAAAGAATTTCAAAAGAAGATTCCAGATCTAAAATTCATGAAGGAACTTTTCAAATCAAAGAGGGCATTCTAGCTTATTGAATGGAGCTGAAATACAGCTGAAGTTTCCTGTTTACCTTCCATACTATGAGTGCCAGAAAATACTCAGAAAACTTATCTGCTTATATCATCAAAGAACAGCATGGACCTTGAAAAAAACAGAACATAATTCTTTGGGAATTCCAGAGAAAAGGTCAAATAACCTATAAGGGAGAAATATCAAGCTGGCTTTAAGGTTCACAACAATATATATATATATATATATCATTAGAAAGCAGAGGAGGAATAAATTCATAAACCTCCAGGAAATAGAAGTGTGAGCAAAATGTTATACCCAGACAGATCACTGAACTAGAAAGGCAATGAAGTGAAAGTTGCTCATTAGTGTCTGACTCTTTGTGATCCCATGGAGTACACAGTCCATGGAATTCTCCAAGCCTGAATACTGGAGTGGGTAGCCTTTCCCTTCTCCAGGGGATCTTCTCAACCCAGGGATCAAACCCAGGTCTCCTGCATTGCAGGCGGATTCTTTCCCAGCTGAATCATCGGGGAAGCCCAGAAAGGCAATAGTGGGTACTTTTGAGCATACAAGAATTACAAAAGTGTATTTCCTATATATGCAGCTTGAAGAAGCTGTTAAAAGATAAACCTCAGTTGCACACAAGTTGAACGGAGACACTATAACAAAAGGAGAGAAGCGAGCCTAAAATTGGTTTAACTTGAAAACTAAGGGAGAAACAACTCTTGGAATCACATTTCTGGTCTATAATATGAATCAATGACAACAAAGAAACAATAAAACTAACCAAAGTTGGGAGAACTTGATGGTTGTGTAAGAATATTGGTTATTTCATCTTTTATGATTAGTACTCTAAAAGTCTCATTTATATTCTAATAATTCAAACAGTTGGGACTGAGTATAGTTTAAAGTGTAAAGTAAGCATTAGAAGAAATAATACTCACACCAGTACCTACTAAGCTGGAGAGTACCTACTAAGTTGGATAGAAGGAATTGGAGCTATTAAATTATCATTGGCCCTAGGGTTTCCAAAATAAAATATTAAGCATTAAAAATATTATACATGTAAAATAAAACACTAATATGTCCCAAAACAGGATAGAAAGCTTCCAAGGCATAGTCAGCCACCCAACCCACATAAAACAAAAATGTATACAAAACTTTAGAGAAAAAGTAAAGCAATAAGAGAAAGCATAATGTGATGCTAGAATCACATATTTTTAATATAAATGGCATACACTTATTGAAAGAGAAGAGTCTCAGTCTCTATTACAAAGCAAAAGCCAAGCAGGGCTGAATATACATGATAAACCTAAACCAGAAAGATTAAAACGATTGTAACACCATGCTGGCTTACACATAAGCTTAAGTTTACACCCTCAATACAGACGAGGATAAATCAGGGCAAAAAGCATCGACTGTGCTAGAGAAGGTGTTGAAGTTGAATTGTGCCCACCAAGAAGCTATATGCAAGTCTTAATCCTCTCCCTGAGAATGGGATCTTACTTGAAAATAGGGTCTTGCGGATGTAATCAAGTTAAAATGAGGTCCTCCTGTTAGGGTGGGCTCTGACCCAGTGACTTTGATGTTCTATAAGAGATACTTGGACAAAAGACACATACACACAGAGAAGGACGTGTGAAGCTGGAGGAACAATCTGATGCTATTCTACCAATAAGCCAAGGATCACCCACGGCTGACAGCAGCTGCCCAAAACTAGGAAGAAGCAGGGAAGAGCCTCCCCAGAGTCTTCAGAGAGAACACGGCCTTGTGGACCCCTCAATTTTGGATTTCTAGCCTCCTATACTGAAAGACAAATTAATTTAGTTTTTTTAAAAAAAAGAAAAAATAAAAAAGAGGTCTCCCGCTGATCTTTCAGTCCAAATTTCCAACAGAGGAAGAGGGGCTAAGTTCCCATCTCCTTTTCACTTAATCTTTTAAAGTAAGGAATATATCGTGTCCACTAAATTGCATGCTATTTTCATAAAAAGGAGTAAAGAAGAGCACTTCTTGCTCTGAACGTTTAAGAGGATTTCAGACACTCTCATACTAATCTGATAACTCATCATTAAGCTGCAACAGTAGAGCAGGACAACAAAGACTTTTAGAACATGGTCAGCATATGCCAGGAAATTATTTGCATGCAGTTAAAGGAGCATCTGTAGACAAACATTATGTGTAACATTGGAGCTGTTTCTCCTACAGCATGCACAATAGGAACCTTTCTGTCCCCACAGCTCAATTCACTGCTAACCTCCAGTGGGGACTCCCAGGCAGAGATGTTCCCAAGGATCACTTTGCACATGTTCTGTGTCCCCTCAATGACCTATCACTTACCCCTCTTCCATTTTATCTGTTCATTGCCTCCCCATAAACCAAGACATGGTCCCAGCTTTCAAGTTGTAGCCAAATGCAGACTAACATGGTAATACCTAAAGTGCAGTAACTGCCACAGTGAAGTGAAGTGAAGTGAAGTACAAGTCACTCAGTTGCGTCCGACTCTTTGCAGCCCCATAGACTATACAGTCCATGGGATTCTCCAGGCCAGAATACTGGAGTGGGTAGCCTTTCCCTTCTCCAGGGGATCTTCCCAACCCAGGGATAGAACCCAGGTCTCCTGCATTGCAGGTGGATTCTTTACCAGTTGAGCCACAAGGGAAGCCCAAGAATGCTGGAGTGGGTAGCCCATCCCTTTTCCAGCAGATCTTCTTGACCCAGGAATCAAACTGGGGTCTCCTGCACTGCAGGTGAATTCTGTACCAGCTGAGCTATCAGGGAAGCTCAACTGTCCTAAGAAAGGCATAAATAAAGAACTAAGAAAAGATACATGCAGATGGAATTACTTCTTCCTGGAAGAAGCATGGAAAGCAAGAGATACATTATTTAGTTGGGACTCTACAGGACATCGGGGTTTCTGATTCAGGAGAAGTAAGAAATCTGGGTTCAATCCCTGGGTCAGGAAGATCCCCTGGTGTAAGAAAAGGCAACCCACAGCAGTATTCTTGCTGGAAAATTCCATGGACATAGGAGCCTGGTGGGCTACAGTCCATGGGGTCGCAGAGTCAGCCATGACTAAGCATGACGACCTCCGCTACAGGATATCTGGAGCTTGCAAAAGTAGGTAAGAAATGGTAACCCAATCCAAGCCAAAAGGGAGCATGAGCAAGAACACAGTCTGGACAGTAGTTCTACTTGTCAAGGCAGAAAAGCGGAGGCTAGGCTATGAAAGATCTTGCTGGCAGAGGACTGTGGAGGCTCTTCAGAAGGCACTGGGAGTCTTCTAGAAGAGTTTGTTCCCAGGTCAGATTTGAGTTAGGAAAATAATTCTAATGGAACTGAGGAGGTCTTTATGGGTTCAGGGGATTTAACTGGCAATCTGGGAACCTTCCAGGGAGCAGCTGTAATATACAGTGCACATTCCATCTCATGTTATGGCCGCCTGGTATCTCGCCTCCTCCCACCTGTGCTCCTCATCCCTGGAAATTTCCAATTTTTAAAAGCTGAGATATAATTGACATACAACATCATATTCATTTTAGGTATACAACATCATGATTTGATATTTGCATATATTGCAAACTGATCACCACAATGAGTAATTAACGTCCATCACCACTTAGTTACAAATTTTTTTCCCTGTGATGAAAACTTTTAGTATCTATTCTCTTAGCAACTTGCAAACACACAATATGGTACTATTAACTATAGATGCCATGCAGTACATTACAGTCTCATGACCTATTTTATAACTGGAAGTTTATAACTTTGGACTTACCTCACCCACTTCACATTCTCCTTAACCCCTGCTCCTGGCAACCACCAATATGTTCTGTAGATCTATAAGCTCAGTTTTTGAGGGCTTTTTAGTTTAATATTTCATATACATATACAGTTGTACTCATTGCACATGCAAGCAAGGTAATACTCAAAATCCTTCAAGCTAGACTTCAACAGCATGTGAACTCAGAACTCCCAGATGTACAAGTTGGATTTAGAAAAAGCAGAAAAAATGAGAGATTAAATTGCCAACATCTGATGGATCATAGAAAAAGCTAGAGAATTCAAAAAAACATCTACTTCTGCTTCACTGACTACACCAAAGCCTTTGACTGTGTGGATCACAACAAATTATGGAAAATTCTTAAAGAGATCAGAATACCTGACTACCTTACCTGTCTCCTGAGAAACCTGTGTGCAGGACAAGAAGCAACAGTTAGAACTAGACATGGAAAAATGGACTAGTTCAAAATTGGGAAAGGAGTACATCAAGGCTACATATGGTCACCCTGCTTAGTTAAATTTTATGCACAGTACATTATGTGAAATGCCAAGGTGGATGAATCACAAGCTGGAATAAATATCAATAACCTCAGATATGCAGATGACACCACCCTTATGGCAGAAAGTGAAGAGGAACTAAAGAGCTTCTTGCTGAAAGAGGAGAGTGAAAAGCCTGGCTTAAAACTCAACAGTCAAAAAACTATGATCACGGCATCTGGCCCCATCACTTCATGGCAAATAGATGGAGAAAAAATGGAAATGCTGACAGATTTTCTTTTCTTGGCTCTAAAATCCCTGCAGATAGTGACTACAGCCATTAAATATCTGCTTCTTGGAAGAAAAGCTGTGACAAACAGCATATCCAAAAGCACAGACATCACTTTGCCAACAAAGGTCAGGATAATCAAAGCTATGGTTTTTCCAGTAGTCATGTACAGATGTGAGAGCTGGACAATAGAAAAGGCTGAGCACTGAAGAATTTATGCTTTCAAATGGTGGTGCTGGAGAAGGCTCCTGAGAGTCCCTTGGACAGCAAGGAGTCCTAAAGGAGATCAACCCTGAATATTCATTGGAAGGACTGATGCTGAAGCTCAAACTCCAATACTTTGGCCACCTGATGCAAAGAGCTGACTCATTTGAAAAGACCCTGATGCTGGGAAAGATCGAAGGTGGGAGGAGAAGGGGACGACAGAGGATGAGATGGTTGGATGACATCACCGACTCAATGGGTATGAGTTTAACCAAACTCTAGGGGATAGTGAAGGACAGGGAAGCCTGATGTGCTGTAGTTCATGAGTCACAAAGAGTAGGACACGACTTAGCGACTGAACAGCAGCAATACCTACGTGAGATCATATGGTATTTGTCCTTCTTTGATTTATTTCACTCAATACAACATCCTCAAGACCCATTCATGTTGTCACAAATAGTAAGATTTTATATTTTATGGCCAAATCATATTCCACTGTATGTGCATATACATATATATGGCCTGTTTTCTTTATCCATTCATCCACGGATGGATACTGAGGTTATCCCCATATCCTGAATATTGCAATGCTGCAATGAACACGGGAGTGCAGATATATTTTTGTTAGCATTTTCATTTTCTTCAGATAAATGCTCAGAAGTGGAAATGCTGGGTCATACAGTGGTTCATTTCTGGGTTTTGTGCAGCCTCCATACTGCTCGCCAGTGGCTGCACCGGCTTACGTCTCTGCCCACAGCGCGCAGTGCTCCTCCACATCCTCGCCAACACTTAGCTCCTGTCCTTTTGATGACAGTCATTCTGACAGGTGTGAGGTGATGCCTCATAGTGATTCTGGTCACCATTTCTTTGAGCATTAATGACCCTGAGCATCTCTTCAAGTGCCTGCTTGCTTCCTGCAAGTCTTCTTTGAAAAAAGGTCTATTCAGATCCTGGGCATACTGTTTAATTGGCTTATTTGTTTTTTTCTTTTTTTTGGCTATTGAGTTATATGAGCTCTTCACATATTTTGGACACTAACCCTTTATCAGACATAGAACTTGCAAATATTTCCTCCCAATCAGTAGGGTGCCTTTTCATTTTGCTGGACAGACCCCAATTCTTAACCTGCTATTACGTGATGTTGCCGCTGTTTCTCAAAAGTCTTGCCCCCAAAATAACATATAAGCGCTCGTTTCTATGCTACATAATTATCCAGGATTTTTTTTTTTTTAAAGAAATGAGATATTTTTGTTAAGAGAAATTCTACCAGTTGTTAAAGATAATATAAATTTCTTTATCTCGTCACAGCTAACATATCAACATTCTAAATATTTTGCACATGGTTTTCACAAAACAACTATGCTTGAGACATGCAAGGCAGGATTCCCAAATTTACTTCAGCAATTCACATCCAAAGTGAAAATAACTACAGGACACTGTGTGGAGCTTGTTTTTAAAAAAGGTTTATTTGTTACAAAAGTGTTAAATACTAAAACTAAAAACATATAAATTCAGGTCAGGCTATATTAAAATACATACATACCCTTCTTTGCAAAATTATTAAAGACAGAATTAAACGGATGATTTAAATTAAATAAAATACGCGAGGACCTTTTTGTCTGATTATCTGTATCAGTGTAGTGTAGTTTTTAAAATTACAGTTGAGAAGTTCAGCTGTCCACAAAGTCAAATTCACATTCTTTATCTTGTCACAGCTAACATATCAACATTCTAAATATTTTGCACATGGTTTTCACAAAACAACTATGCTTGAGACATGCAAGGCAGGATTCCCAAATTTACTTCAGCAATTCACATCCAAAGTGAAAATAACTACAGGACACTGTGTGGAGCTTGTTTTTAAAAAAGGTTTATTTGTTACAAAAGTGTTAAATACTAAAACTAAAAACATATAAATTCAGGTCAGGCTATATTAAAATACATACATACCCTTCTTTGCAAAATTATTAAAGACAGAATTAAACGGATGATTTAAATTAAATAAAATACGCGAGGACCTTTTTGTCTGATTATCTGTATCAGTGTAGTGTAGTTTTTAAAATTACAGTTGAGAAGTTCAGCTGTCCACAAAGTCAAATTCACCTAATTCTACAGCTTTCTGCTTCGGCCCAACAGGAAACCACCGTGCTGGATTACACAGGGTGAATTTCAGTTAGGTTTGCGAAACCACCTACATTATATGCCTACTCTGCTGCAATATGAACACAGAGTAGTCAGAAGTATATAAAGGGTTATATAATGTGAAAATCTGGCCCAGAAAGAAAAGGCCTTAGTTCTATTGATACTATATAGCATCTTCTCTAAGTAAAATGACTGATAAATATATTGAAGCAGAGATCAGCACGAAGCATACAGTCATCTAGAAACAGTCTTTCAATTAGAAAAACTCTAAAAGAGAACTCATTTTCCAAGGTAGTTTGTAAGTTTGCTTGTTTTTGGAAAAAACCTCTGTTACTTTAAATCGAGTTAATCCAAAGGTTTTGAAGAGTCTAGGTTTAAAAACTGACTTGATTACTGTTGTGACCAGCACAGGAGAGCTGTGATACTTGCCTGTCTGAGCCACTCGCAGGTGGCAAAGACCTTCCATGATCAAAACTGCCTGCTCCATGCCAAGAGAGCAGCAGCTCCCAAACCCAGCTTCCACTTGGGTCCAACGACCTGGAAACTATCTATAGTCTACGGACGTGTTAAATAGTATTTTCGAGGAAATATTTTACTTTAGCACTTATATTTTTCACCTTCCTAGATTAAAAGTTACTAAGACATAATGCTGTAATTAATGTAGGGGTAAGGATATGCTTATGAAAAGCAAAAGGCTATCATTACATTTTAAAAGGCCTTAAATGTGAATGAATTCCTAAAAAATCTACTTCAGTATTTATTCCTTACAATGCTAATCTTTGTCAAGTGGGAGAGTTAATTCAAATGAATTAAATACAAAAACTAAAAATGCATTCCAGTAATCTTTATCAACACAATCCAATTAAAAACAGGTTTCTTGTGAGAGATTTGTAGGGGATTTTTACTGTTTTATTCTGACAGTGTTGGCAAATATTCAAGGACTAACTATATAGTATTGTGTCTAATCTATGGCATAAAACTGTTTAAACAAACCTTAGTATAGGTGGGCAAAAACTATGTGTATTCTAGTCACTGGAAATTAAAATAAAAACATATTCCAATACTTTATTACAGATGAAAAGGATGCTAACAATAAATAGTAATCTGCTTTTCCATCTCTCAGCTTGCAAGCTTCTGATGTAATTGTTTCTGCTGACATGTGATTCAAAAGAAACTATAATTCTGTCCTCTATAGTACCTTTTTCTTTCCATGTAACAAGTCTTGATTTATATCCTTTCTTTGAACTTACAAGATAAAATCCTGAAGGACAAGATTCATGTTATTCTTCATTAGATACCCTTTCAGTCCACAGAGAATTCACACAGTTCAAGCCACTGACGTCTTAATGTTAGTAAATACACTAAAAGAAAGCAAACTCTTGAGCCTTTGATTGCAAATTCTTTAGAAAGCATCTTTGCTACGAGCATTTTCATAAATGCATATTAAAGTCACACCGGCCAGTCACTTTTACCAACATCCTGGTCTTAGAGAATGATCAGGGAAGTATTTATCTGCGTGGAGCCAGGACTCTGAGTGTCTCAAAGTAAAGCCAACACAACGCATTTCTCACTGGCCAGTTGAGGTGGCAGAGGAGAGAGGCCCTGGGTGGCACAGACTTCCCCGTGGGGGGAACCCCATGTGATCTCTTTCCTCAGCAAGCTTCCTTCTCTTTGCTTGACATCAGTGCCTCTTTTCTGCTTTCAGAGAAGATAAAGTTCTGAGCAAGACCACATACCCTGCAAGGAGAGATGCGTGTCTGGGTGGCCCAGTACAGAGTGCACATGCAGCGCCCTCCTTCAAACATCATGAATTTTCAGACGGCGATCGCAGGGTAGCGGACCAAGCTTGGTGCCCTTCTAAGCAGGGAGTGCTGTGTGAGCAGGCTACACAGCCACAAAGCCAGCCCTATTCAGATTTTCTGGCTAATAAGAATCATAGAAGAGAGGCAAGGTGGATCAGGTGGGTTGTTCAGATAAAAAACAGATTTTTTTTTTCATTATGGTTTGAATATTGTCACTTGATTTGGAGTGAGGTGGCATTTCATGTTTAAAATCCCAGGAAAATTTCTAAGATCTCAGTCTGATCAGTCTCCTAGATTTCTCATTATAGAAACAGTCTAACTGGGTATTTAAATGGCCCTTATTGTAATAGAAAGATTAATCAGATGAGGAAATTTCTGCATTAATACTACATGATTTTTTAAAAATCTGAACATTTCTTAGATGGAAGGGGTATTCATATCACTAAACCAGTAAGGAATCTTAAAGGGAAAAGTAGCTGTACACAGCTTTATATGCTAGGGTGAAGTCTTCATTTTAACCTACAGTATATTTTGTTCCCTTTTAAGATCACAATAGTAGTTTTTTCCAACAAGATCTAATAAGCACATTAAGCTGAATGGTGATGTTTTTAAACTCCCATATTGGTTTCAGTTGCAAGATTCTCCTGGAACCCAAAAGTACCCCATTCTTCATAATAACAAGGAAAAAAAGGCATGTATATAAAACTCCAGGTTACATTACTAAGCAACGACACTTCCGGGAGTGAATATACTTCCTGTATTCCGCAAGCTGCTTCAAGTACATAGTCGACGGCCATCTGTGCTTTTCAACAAAACTGCGTTCTTCCACTAAAAGTTTTAGAAAAAGAGAGTTAATTGAATATATTTTATTTGGGATCAACTTTCAATACGAAGTATTGGCTTCCTGTGCAACAGATGAGATCCACGCTCTGTTCTACACTTCCTCCCCTCCTCTCAATAGGTCATCAGGATGCACGCTATTCTGATTTACAATTAGATACATCATGTCACTGATTCATCAAGTAGTATTTGATTACGTCCTCCCCTCCCCCGCCAAGTAAGACTTCTTTTTCCTGGAGATAAAGGACTTTGCATTTTTCATTTAGTTTTCTTTGTCGCTAATTCAACCTTCCAAACTCTAAAGTCCTCTCAAATCTTTTCCCCTCTGCTCCTAGACTTCAAGTCTTTCACTCTGCTGTCTCTAGTTTTGGTGAGGCACAACTTTTATTAGCTTCCTGAAAGAGGGGCAAGCATGGCCTTGATGTGATGAAGCATCTTACACTCAACAGATCATCTGGTCTGGTATGGAATCTTCCTCAGTATGCTGGACAGTACTCCACTGCTTCCTAGTTTTCGAGGTTGTTAAGACTTCTACTACCATGCAGATTGATAGTCGCTGGCAAGTCATCTGTGGGTTTTTTATTCTATAAACATTTAGATTTTCCTATTTATAAGTTGGTGTTCCTGCACAGCCCAGTGATGGACCTTGTTCATTCATTAAGCTGAGCACTTAGCGAAGCCTTTTAATACACTGACTCAGTTTCTTTGGTACTGGGGTGACTTCTTCTACCATGTCTTTGATAATTTCCTCCTCGGTGTTTTTTTCTTTCTTCCTGTATTAACTTCTGTCACCAGATACTTCACTCCTGCACTGAGCCTCCGATTTTTTTTTTTTAAACCCTTTTTCTCCTGTCTCTTTTTGTCCTACTTTCTAGATTTCCTTACCTTGACCTTTCTACTCATTTATTTAGCTGTTTGGTTGTTCTGTTTTTTTGTTTTGTTTTTTTTTTTTGCTATCCTATTCTAATTTTCAAGAGCAACTTTTTGTTCTTTTATCGTTTTAATTATGCTAAAATACATGTAACATAAAATTTATCACCTTAACTATTTTAAAGTGTTCAGTTCAGTCGTGTTATATATATTCACATTGTTGTCAACCAATCTCCAGAACTCTTTTCATCCTGCAAAACCAAAACTCTACACCCACAAACATCAACTCCTTGTCCCCTCCCCCACATCCCAGCAACCATTATTCTACACTCAGTCGCTATGAATGCTGTTTTTCCTTTATCACATTCTATCTTTGTTTTACAAACATGTATCTCTTATTCTTTGCAGATATTAATTATAGGGTTGTTGTTTTTTTTTTTAAGATTTCCTTCTACTCTTTGTTCCTATAAATTCCTTCTCTTCCATTTCTCTTCATTTTGTTTCGGTATTCATCTTTCCCATTGGACAGTGCCTCAAATATCAGTTGATCCTCAGTTAACCTCTTCATATTTAAAAGTGAAATGCTAGAAAGCTGTTTGGAAATCTTTGGGGCATGGGCAGGACTTGCTGACTGGTGAAGATCAAGGTGGGAGTCAAATACCTGGCTGCCCAGCTCTAGAGCCCGGAGACGGGAAGGAGGCTGGAGGCTTACCGCACGATGTGTGCACTTTCACGCGATCCCTATGTCTTCAGTCCAGCTCCTCGCCCCAATCTCAGCTACACTCTGAGTTTACGATTCTCTAGCTTTTTTGGTTTTAACTTTTCCAGGAAAAAAACTCCAGTTCTTGTGATGACGAGGGAGCAGTTCCCTGCCTGGGTGGGACAGAGCGTAGCAGAAGCATCCAGCTACCTCTGCGGCTTGCAGCCCCAAGTCTCATTCTGCTTTCTGAAATTTCTCAAAAATTTGCAAATTTTTAAGGCTTTACAGAATTCTGCTGGCTGGATCAGCTTGTTTCTCGCCAGCATTCCCTTCTGTGGGCATTTAGGTTTCCTTCTGCTAAGGCACTTTCCACTTCTCCATCTACTGTTTGACCCCATCTATTATAATTTGGATTAGCAAGGTCCTGATCCAGGCTGTGGGGCCTAGCTGCTCTGGGAAATTAATTGTACATTTCAATAGGAAGCAAAGGTGATATAAGACTGCTGCCTCGGTTAACATTAAAGAAAAGAGAGAGAAAAAGTTTATCATAGATGAGCTCTGGTAGCAAGCAAAAATCAAAACAAGACCAAAAAAAAAAACCCACCACGGTTATAATATAGAATATAATACCGAGATAAATTAAACAGAATAATGAATCCATAAGTGCCAAGGGTAACATATTCCTGTGCATTGCTGTTTGCTTTCATACCAATCTGGTATGTAAAATATACCTAGTATTTAATGAGCTCTTTCACTGAGTTATGATGTATTGGCGGCAGCATTAACATAAGATCTTTTCCAGTCTGACTTTTCAATTTCTAAACACCTCTAAAGAAGAAAAATTTCCAGTTAAGGGAAAACATTTCTTATAATTCCAATAATAATCTGATAATTTTTGAGGCTGAAAATGAAGCTGTAAAGGGACTGAACCATGAAGCCCTTGAATTTCAAGGGGCTATGTGAAGTAGGCCAGGAGGCAGGCATCTGGGAAGGGGGGAGACTGCGGCGCCGTGCTGGATACACGTGCAGTCAGGCTCCACTTCAGGGTGCTGCCAGCTCGGAAGACGGGCCCAGAAGCGCCAGATCTTCCAACTTTTCAAAAGAAGCCAGAAATTTCAGTTCTTAAAATGTGACATGTTACAATGTTTAAATGTTGACACTAAAAGAATTTATAATACCACGAGGCAGAAATAAGATCCTTGGGCAAGTTACATTCAACCCACAGACTTGTCAGTTTGTGATTGCTGATACAGGCCATCAAATTCTCCCTTATACACAGGGGCTTTCCTTTTTTTTTTTTCTCTGCCCAAGAGGACATATCACAACAGGTCCTGGATGAGAATAGGCACGATTGAATCAGAGCACTCAGGATACTATTTTTATTTCCATACTATTTTATTTCCATTTTTATTTCCATTAGACAGTCACTGACATAGTCTCATGTTCCTACCCTGCCTTCTCAAATTACACCCTGGAGTTCTGCTTCTCACTATGCCAGGTGGTCATAACATGTGTAATAGGCAATTGTATAAGTAATAAAATAAAATAAAAATGAACAACGCAAAGGACACAGAGAACATCTTTCTCCCTAGGTTGCAGTGGTACTCCATGGTATCCTGTGTGTGCATGCTCAGTCCTCAGTCATGTCCAACTCTTTGTGACCCACGGACTATAGCTTGCCAGGCTCCTCTGTCCATGGGATTCTCCAGGCAAGAATACCAGAGTGGGCTGCCATGCCCTCCTCCAGGGGATCTTGAACCCATGTCTCCTATTAAGCCTCCTGCGTTGGCAGGTGTGTTCTTTACTGCCAGAGCCACCCAGGAAGCACAGGTGTATCACACATCTACACATCTATCACACATCTACACATCTATCACACATCTACACATCTATCACACATCTACACATCTATCACACATCTACACATCTATCATACATCTACACAGAACAGTAATCGGAAAACCACCTTGTCTTTCACGAATGAAGGTGGCCCTAAAATCAAAATGTCCATGTATTTCATTGTTAACTGCCTGATTAAAGAATGACTGTGTAAGAATGCCCCCTACTAACAGCAAGGGGATGTACGCCTTATGTTTGAGAATGAATCCTGGTTCTTGTGCAAAGTAAACAGTAAACGTCCACTCTTCCTGCTGTGATGTGTCATGTTCCTCTCCTGCGCTGTTAAGATTCTATGGAAAGAGGCTCCCAAGAGGCATCCAATGTGTGCTGACTGGCTGAATGCATCTGCCCAGAACTGACTGTGTGTTTCTTGGTTTCCCTGACTATGCAATGAATAGGTGAATGAAAACAAGAGAGGTGGACATCTAGCATCAGATTCTCCTTTACAAGCCAATTTTTACATAGAATTCTTGAGATTTCCACAGGTAAAAGAGAAGGACTCTGGATGAAGGCGGCTGGCAGGGGTTCAACAACAAGCTCTGGCCCCTACCCCTCCCTCCTCTCTGCCGCCCACCCCACTCCCGCCCACCCTCGC
>SJYC01100101.1:0-61925 GCA_006408675.1 Madoqua kirkii
AGACCTTTGGCCATTGCCAGGGAGACTTCTCTGCTTAGCATTTGAAACTACCTGATGAGGAGACCTTTACCTTCTACTTTTTATCAGTAACTTGATTGTTCCTTGACTCTTTTCTAGGCAATAACATGAGCGAACCACTGTCTCCAAACTGACCACCTTGATGACTCTCCTGTTTTAATTTTCTTTCATCTTATGCAGCACGCAGAAGCTCACCGTTTGACTGGTTTTAATTTCTGTAATTTACCTTAAAAGATCACATTAAGTATACTCTTTGCTCAGTAAACTTTGCAACGCTCTTTGATCAATAAAAAAATTATTATTGCCAAGTAATATGATGGACGTATACAGAGACAGGAGATAATCAGTATAAGTCGGGATAAATTTTTCTTTATAAGAAGAGAATTTAAAAAGCTCAACTATTTAAATGTCGCTTCTGACTTAGATGGTTAAAACCAAATCTCATTTATCACAACCAAATACCATGTGAGGCCACTTTATCTAATTCACACACAAAAAATGCACTTAAAAATGGATGGGAACTATGAAACCAGCATTAGAAAGTGTCTTGTGCAACATACGTCAAGCTTCTTATGAAACACAGGTTTTATAAGTATACTCATTACCACACTGTATACTTAAAAGAAATGTCTTACACTGACTTATTTTTTAAAAACTACTATTCCTACAAATTATGTCTCAAATCTAAGAAAAAGAGTATCATTTTCCCCAAAAAACATTAATTAGCGATCTACCTGAAAGATCCTGAAATTCAGGCTTTTGACTGAAGATGAGGTAGTTAGTGGCGATGAAATGAAGCAGCCAGGTTGAGAGGCAGTCAGAGTGGTGAAACTGCAAGAAAAATGGAAAGTGAAACAGCACTGTACATAATGACTGTCAACACGATGATGCGGCCGAGGGGACGGTCCAGGAGAACGCACGGAGGGCCCAGTTCCACGCTTAGGGTGTCTGTACACGACGCAACCTTCAGCCCACTCTGACAGCAGGCAGGAAAAGGGAGCCTTACTAACAAATCATATAAAATCACATCAATGAAGAAACCAAATCAAATGAAGAAACAGTTAAGCCACAGGAGCTTAAAGGCTTTTAAGTAGATGCATGACTATATCTGTGGGTAACAAAGTCTACTGGAGATTCTCGAGGATTTTCACTTAAGCTTTTCATCTAAGGTCATGGCCTTCACGAACTACACATATATCTCGGTGGCAGAGAGGTGATTAGGGTTAATGAAGGTATACCCTTGGCCATATCCCAACAAATTCACCTGCGGAGAAAACCAAAGAATATTCTGAGGAGGGAATGTCATCGATCTAAGGCTATGGGTTTCAACATGTAAGTATTTCTGTGAGGTTATGGATGAATAGCTGCTTATAACTGGCATGTAGGTTGCACTGAGCAGGATTTCCAGCACATTTATCATCCTGAGTTCCAACAGCTGGTAAAAGGGAGACTCAGAAACTTGGCCATGACATCACCACCTTGGTGCCAACCCAGTGACACCTCCAACCCATGACTAATCCATCCAACTACGCAATTTGGATTATAACAACTTGCTGACAGGCAACTTTGGAACACGAGACTAGTTCTTTCAGTGTTACTGTGGTAAGATATACGTCACATGAAATTCACCATTTTAACCACCTTTAAGTGTACAATTTGTTGGCATTAAGTATATTCACATCATTGTGCAACCATACCACTGTCCATTTTCAGAAATTTTTTTATCATCCCAAACGGAAACTCTGTACTCATTAAACAATAACTCCCCCTACGTCCTACCTCCAGTCTCTGGCAACCACTGTTCTATTTTCTACGAGTTTGGCTATTCCAGGTAGCTCATATAGGTTATACAAAATTATGTACGATTTGTCTTTTTTCTGACTGATTTATTCTACTTTATTCTATAAGGTCCCCAAGGTTCATCCATGTGGCAGCATGCATTAAAACTTCATTACTTTTCAAGGAACAAAACTGGGTCATTGGCAGTGATATGGATGAATCTAGTTTGTCATACAGAGTGAAGTTAAGTTAGAGAAAAAATCAAAGATCATATATTAATGCATATATATGGAATCTAGAAAAATGGTACTGATGAAGCTATTTGCAAGGTAGGAATAAAGATGCAGAGGTAGAGAACAGACGTGGACACATGGGGGAAGAGGAGGCTGAGATGAACAGGGAGATTAGGACTGACATAGGCACACTGCCATGTGTAAAATAGATAGCTGGTGGGAAGCTGCTGTATACCACGGGAAGCTCTGTGATGACCTAGGTGCTCTGGGATGCAGTGTGGGTGACGGAGGCTCAAGAGGGAAAGGGATAGATATAGCCATATAGCTGATTCACACTGTTGCGCAGCAGAAACTAACGCGACACTGTAAAGGGACTATACGCCAATTAACACACACACACACACACACACACACACACACACGGGTTTCCCAGGTTGCACTACTGGCCAGCCAGTGCAAGAGATGCAGGAGACTCGGGCTTGATTCCTGGGTCGGGAAGATCCCCTGGAGGAGGAAATGGCAACCCCCAACAGTGTTCCTGCCTGGAAAATTCCCTCGACAGAGGAGCCTGGTGGGCTATACAATCCATGGGGTCGCAAAGAGTCAAACATGACTGAGCACGCACATATCACAATATACACAAACTTTGTTCCTTTTTAAGGCTAAGCAATGTCTCACTGCATGTATCGCATCTGTTTAATTCACTCATCTGCTGATAAACATTTAGGTTGTTTCTACCTTTAGGCTAAATATGTTAATAGATCTCTTAAGTGAAAGTTGCTGTGTATCTGACTCTGCAACCCTATGGACTGTAATCCGTTGAATTCTCCAGGCCAGAACACTGGAGTGGGTAGCCATTCCCTTCTCCAGGGGATGGTCTCAATCCAGGGGATGGTCTCAACCCAGGGATCGAACTCAGGACTCCCACATTGCAGTCAGATTCTTTACCAGTTGAGCCACCAGGGAAGCCCAAGAATGCTGGAGTGGGTAGCCTATCCCTTCTCCAGGGGATCTTCCCCACCCAGGAATCAAACTGAGGTCTCCTGCATTGCAGGCAGATTCTTTACCAACTGAGCCACCAGGGAAGCCCTAGCTCTCTTAGAGAGAAGAGAATGACTACCCACTCCAGTATTCTTGCTATACTCAGAAACAGTACATAAGCAAGAATGCTGGAGTGGGTAGCCATTCTCTTCTCTAGGAGACCTTCCCAACCCAGGGATCAAACTTGGGTCTGCTGCATTGCAGGCAGACTCTTTACCATCTGAGCCACCAGGAAAGCGTGTGTAAGCAATAAGTAATACCGCGTTGAAAGCAGATTTGTAATCTCCAATCTTAAGGAAGAAACTCAAGTACCACTCTTTTTAAGTCATAATGTGGGAATATTTTAACATGTAAATTTAAATATTTTAACATCTCTCGCCAGATTATGTTGGTGTTGTTCATTTGCTAACTTGAGTCCAACTCTTTGCGACCCCATGGACTATAGCCTGCTAGGCTCCTCAACCCATGGGACTTTCTGGGCAAGAATACTGGAATGGGTTGCCATTTTCTCCTCCAGGAGATCTTCCTGACCCAGAGACTGAATCCATGTCTGCTGCATTGACAAGTGGAATCTTTACCTCGGAGCCACCAGGGAAGCCCTGATTTTAATTATACAAAATCGTTAATTTTGAATTATAAGAGACTTTATAGTTCTTTTAATACTATATCACATTTTAACAATCTTTTTTCACTTTATGTTTTCACTGATTAGAACATGGCCTACAGGCTGTGACTTTAAGAGAGAGGGAGATCACAGAAATGAATAGCTGGCTATTAAAAATACGGTTCAAGTTCAAGGGCAGAATTTTATTTTTGAATAAGATTTAAGATTTTATAATTACGGGCTCTTGGCAATAAATGATGGAAATGAAATGCATCCCACTGGAAAAACTACATTTTGGGAAGAATATGTGCTGACTCAAGAGGACCGTTTAAACTGAAATTAATAATGGCATTTTAAAACACATTAAAAAATACCATAAAGCAAATGCTACAGCATTTAACAGCCCTGTGAAGAATAGTAATGATGGAGAAAGTAACCCACCCCCCGCAACTCACAAGGAAACTGTCAGAAACAAAAATGGTACCTTGAAGAAGCCAAATATCAATGCACAGATTATAAGAAGTTGAACTTAACACTTTAATATGAGAGTAAATAGGACTTTATAGGAATCACCAAAGTCTGCCAAGATAAGGTTTAAAGGAGAGGAGGAATAGGGCATTTCTACCTCGATCCAAAGGAACTGATCTGATTAAGGGGGGAAAAAAAGCCTTTGTTGCATATTAAGATTCCAACTTGATGGAAATATATGAATCTAAGGGAGAATCATGGCAAAGAACTGAGAGAGGTTAGAGGAAAGTTCCAGCAAAAGTCAGAGAATACCAAAGCTTCTTATGTGTACCAGAATTGAGTGACGTGGTGCTTCCCTGGTGGTCCAGGGCTAAGACTCCACGTTCCCAATACATGGGGCCCGGATTCAATCCCTGGTCAGAGGACTAGACCCCACAGGCTGCAACTACGACCAGACGCAGCCAGAATAAATAAATATGTTTTTAAAATAAGCAATCATCTCCTGCCTAAAACTCTTCGTGACCCCTTTCTCTATTAACTTTTTTTTTAAGTATGAATGATGTTTTCCTGATACACAATACAAAACCGGCAGAGAAGATAGAGGGACTGAAAATTTCAATTATTCAGAGAGACACTAAAAGTCTAATTCTGCCAAAAGACAGAAGTCAAAGAAGCAATGGGGGAAAGGTCAACCAAAGTCTGACTGACAGATGGACTGGCTGGCAAAGCTGAACCTCAACCTAGGAACTTCAAAGACAACCGGGAAGAAAATTGATCCTGTTTCTGTGATTCATGTTGGTAAATTAGGGACTGCCAGGAACAGACTAAAGGAAAATGAGCAAATGCAGGGTTAATGCTAGCAAACAGAAAAGTCTTCAGAAATAGTAAAATTCAAGCAGAGTTGGTGTCTTAGACTTCAAAATTCAAGGGGAAAAATAAGGATACTACTCACATAGTCAGAAACTGCACATTCAGGGAAAATAGGTCAGGAAGAATTTCTGACAATACAATCATAAATGATTTTCATGAGGAACTGTGTGGTATGTGTGTGTGTGTTTCTGAGGGAGGAGCACTTAAAGAAATCAGTGCAACCAAGCAGAAAGTTCTCTTCTGTGTGAACTATGTAAAAGGATGCTACAAGATAAGGAAAACAGAGCTTGTACACATTTTTTTTTTAAGTATGAAAGACTTGTTAGAATGTATGAAAATGATACTCAAAAATGCATGTGAAAATGCTAGGAAGAATAAAAAAGAATTTTTAACCTAAATCTAGAGAATAGCTATTAATCCCAAGCTCAGTGTAATTATATTTCAAAGACAGATAAAGGTTAATCTCTTTTTTAAAATTTGTTTTTTCTCTACTATTAAATACATCTGATCTGAGGACCTGATTATGAGAGAAATGAAAAATAGCTATGGAAGAAGAAGAAGACCTAGATGCTTTAAACGAAATTTGTTCCCAGAAATGGACACAGGGATTAATGAATTCATCTCAACATTGAGGTTGGAGAAGGAATGGCAACCCACTCCAGTGTCCTTGCCTGGAGAAATCCACGGACAGAGGAGCCTGGCAGGCTGTAGTCCACGGAGTCGGCATGACTGAGTGACTAACACACACAGCATGGGGGTAAGCTTTTAGTTGTCAGAGAGTCAGTCCTTTGCCCCCTTACGTGGCTCTGTCTTAGCAACGTGGATGAAGACAAACTTGTCATATTTTCCTAATTCTGGATGTCGAAGTTGATAGGGACAACCAATATGTTGTATGCCAGATTTCACAAAGTCCTGATCCTCTGTAAGGATGGACCAAATACATTTTTGTGGAAAAGAGACTTAGAAGGTTCAGCTTAATGTAAGTCCAGAGTCAGTCACTGTGCTCTGATGGCTGTCTCAGGGCGGGGCATGGAATACTAGACTAACTCCCCACACACCGAGATGCTTCAATGAAAGGTGCTTGAAGGGACTGACAAGTCCATCAGCACCTCCGGCAAACAAGCAGAACTGTAAAACATGCTTGTGACGTGAACGGACTACGAAAGAAAGAATGAATGAAGGAGCAAATAAATGAGTTCAGACTAACCATCTCTTATCAGTATGTATGAATCACCCAGTGTCGAAGGGAACGCCTAGAAAAAAGCCTTGAAGGAGTGGGTCAGCAGTCTAAACGATGACTCCATTTTTCTCTCAGGAACCTAAGATGGGACCATTTAAGGGAAATTCAAGGTAAGTTCTATTTTCTCTACTGCCTGTACAGAACTACACAGCATCACCCATGACTGATGCTAACAAGGACACCACCGTTCAGTTGGGAAAATTCCATACTCCTTAGAAAAGGATTGCTCGAAAACACGATGCTCCAACATCTGCAGACATGTTGTCAGGGAACATTTAACATTAGCCATATTTCCAAACTAATTTTCATTAGTGAAAAAGCGAAACTGAAGTCACTCAGTCGTGTGGGAGTCTTTGCGACCACATGGACTGTAGCCTATCAGGTTCCTCCATCCATGGGATTTTCCAGGCAAGAGTACTGGAGTGGGGTGCCACTGCCTTCTTCAAATTTTTTCGTCACTAATTTTCATTAGTTCTTAAGGGTAATGCAACTCTTGAGAAACAAACAAAAAATAATGTTTGAAGTAATATAATGTTTGTAATTAGTATTATTATCTTTAAATCAACCAACCAGAAACGCAGGGGCCAGGTACCTTGGCTTTCTTGAGCAGGTCGACTATGTCGAGGTTCATGGACGCCAGCTCCCGGCTCGGCATGCTCTGCAGCTGGGTGATGATGAAGAGCTCACAGATGTGCTGCAGCCTCGACACCTGGTACATCTCCGCACAGATCAGCAGGCACATGGCCTGGAAGATGCCGGCTGGCGCGGGGAGGGAAAGAAGAGACGACGGGCGATGACACTGTCTCCCGTCTGACCCAGCCACAGAGCAACAGCAAAAACGCAGACGAGCTGACTGTATCAGCCAGCGTCAGAGAGAATGCCCGGAAACGGCCTTGACGGAGGGGAGTCAGCAGTCTAAACGATGGCTCCATTTTAAGTGGAACTCATTCACGCTTTTGGACTCAGAAGTGAACCTGTTGTTTTTAATTCTCCAGAGAAAAGAGATTCTACCGCTGCCCTTAATAATCAGCTCCAGGGCTACTGGGAAATGCTGTCTGTTAGCTATGCTGCTGCTGCTACTAAGTCGCGTCAGTCGTGTCCGACTCTGTGTCCAACCCCACAGACAGCAGCCCACTAGGCTCCCCTGTCCCTGGGATCCTCCAGCCAAAAACACTGGAGTGGGTTGCCGTTTCCTTCTCCAGTGCATGAAAGTGAAAAGTGAAAGTGTACTAAATCCTTGCAATTTTTCTTCTGGCTTAAGTCCCCAGGTTTGTTTGGCTTTTATTGTGGTAAAATAAACGTAACAAAAAGTTTTAAGTATAAACAGAACGTTACATTATAAGTGCAAAGTTTAGTGGCATGAAATATATTCACATTGGTGAGTAATCACGCCACTCCCTTCTCCAAAACTTCTTTCTTCTTCCTCAACTGATACTCTGTACCCATTAAGCACTAAAATAACCCCCTTCCCTAAACCCCTGCAGTCATCCAGGTTTTTTTGTTGGTTTTTTTTTTAACAGTTCTATGTATGTGGAAATCTTTAAATCAACCAACCAGAAACGCAGGGGCCAGGTACCTTGGCTTTCTTGAGCAGGTCGACTATGTCGAGGTTCATGGACGCCAGCTCCCGGCTCGGCATGCTCTGCAGCTGGGTGATGATGAAGAGCTCACAGATGTGCTGCAGCCTCGACACCTGGTACATCTCCGCACAGATCAGCAGGCACATGGCCTGGAAGATGCCGGCTGGCGCGGGGAGGGAAAGAAGAGACGACGGGCGATGACACTGTCTCCCGTCTGACCCAGCCACAGAGCAACAGCAAAAACGCAGACGAGCTGACTGTATCAGCCAGCGTCAGAGAGAATGCCCGGAAACGGCCTTGACGGAGGGGAGTCAGCAGTCTAAACGATGGCTCCATTTTAAGTGGAACTCATTCACGCTTTTGGACTCAGAAGTGAACCTGTTGTTTTTAATTCTCCAGAGAAAAGAGATTCTACCGCTGCCCTTAATAATCAGCTCCAGGGCTACTGGGAAATGCTGTCTGTTAGCTATGCTGCTGCTGCTACTAAGTCGCGTCAGTCGTGTCCGACTCTGTGTCCAACCCCACAGACAGCAGCCCACTAGGCTCCCCTGTCCCTGGGATCCTCCAGCCAAAAACACTGGAGTGGGTTGCCGTTTCCTTCTCCAGTGCATGAAAGTGAAAAGTGAAAGTGTACTAAATCCTTGCAATTTTTCTTCTGGCTTAAGTCCCCAGGTTTGTTTGGCTTTTATTGTGGTAAAATAAACGTAACAAAAAGTTTTAAGTATAAACAGAACGTTACATTATAAGTGCAAAGTTTAGTGGCATGAAATATATTCACATTGGTGAGTAATCACGCCACTCCCTTCTCCAAAACTTCTTTCTTCTTCCTCAACTGATACTCTGTACCCATTAAGCACTAAAATAACCCCCTTCCCTAAACCCCTGCAGTCATCCAGGTTTTTTTGTTGGTTTTTTTTTTACAGTTCTATGTATGTGGAATGATTTTTGTGTGTAATTCTTTCTTGTCCCTCTTTAAATGTAGCAGGGAACCAAGAATAGTGTGTATGATAAATATTTATCAAAATGAATAGATTATTTTCCTTTCTGCAATTTCCCAGTGCAAATATTCCAGTATCCAGGTTAACTTTCTGTTTATTCATTTTGACTCATTCCCCTCACACTTCACCTTTTACCATTTTTAAAGTATTTTGTCTTACAGTTACAGCTGCTGTTCTGAGCATTTTTTTGTAATTAGTAAGATAAAACTTAAAATCCAAAGCTTTGATTACTCTAGTGAGAGGGTGACTGAGAAAACAAATTTCCTTATTATTCCAAATCCAGTCAAATATTTTAATATACAAATGTTTCCAATACCAAAATAATAAAATACCCAGTAACAGACATTCTGATGAGAATCACTGCTTTCGTTTTTCCGTTCAGTTCAGTTCAGTCGCTCAGTCGTGTCCGACTCTTTGCGACCCCATGAATCGCAGCACGCCAGGCCTCCTTGTCCATCGCCAACTCCCGGAGTTCACTAAACAGCAATGATAAGCCAGTCTCTAACACTAATGACCGTAACTGGCTCCAACTCATTCTATAGATAGCTGCAAGACCAGAATTGATTCAATTAAAAGAATTTTCTGTCCTGGAATTTCTAACACTTTTCACTAGAGGGCTCATGACTTATTTATAACTTAGGAGATTTCAATAACAAATATTTCGGAATGTAAAATTAAAGCAGTAAGCCTGAAGAGAGGTATGGTCTGAAAGGTGTGTTTTCTTTTTATATTGGCAAGGGTGCCTGGCCGGGTCCTTGCAACCAAGGCCTCAGGCTCCTGGACTACACCACCGGGGTAGTTATATCTGCAGTGGGAGCCACCTGGTGGTCAAAGGATAAAAACTAGTTAAAAGGGGCTTCCAGGCCTGCCTCCCAAGGCTCCGGGTCTGTGGCAAGGGTTCTGCAGTTTCTCTAAAGTGCCTCCAGGTCCGGGGAACCTCCACTCTGCAGCTGCCACAGACAGTTCCCAGTCAACAGTCGGTGAACAGGGAAATAAATCCTACAGTTCACTGGGCATTCTAAACCACTGAAGAAAAGTTTTTAGATAAGTCCGCTTTAGGAGAGTATGATTCTAGAAGTCAGAAAAAAGTCAGACTTTATAGTATTAAAAGTTGGAAAAAGGCCATCCTCTGGGCTAGAGTGACAACCACAGGAATCTCAGAATATTGAAATTTCTTAAAAGGGCCTCAATTAGAAATCGGAACCATAAAAGGGCCGCCCAAGCCTGTCCTCATGAAAGGACAGCGTCTAGGGTGCGCTCTGCCCTCATCTGCGGCAGCAGGGCAGCCGTGAGCACCTAGACACTCCACCTCAGAGGCCCCGCAGTGAGCAGCGTGCAGTTGGCGCTGCAGAGACACGTGAGCTCTCAGGGTCTGAGAGCCCACAAGAGGCACCCAATCACCACCCTGGCACTTGAACTGACTATGAAAATTCTCTGTTGTCCCAACATCTCCTTGGCACATTCCATGAGGTCAGCTCCCACAAACCTTAAATGAAAAGAGGTTTCATAGACAGCAATGTCTCCAAATGGATTATCAGGAGAGAAAGAATTATGACATTCTATTTAACATGTTCTTGTTGCTTAGTTCTTGTGTCCAACTCTTTTTTGACCCCATGGAGTGTAGCCCCCTGCCCCCTCTGTCCGTGGGATTCTCCAGGCAAGAATACTGGAGTGGGTTGCCATTTCCTTCTCCAGAGGATCTTTCCAGCCCAAGGATTGAACCCGTATCTCCTGCATCAGGCAGATTCCTTACCACTGAGCCACGAGGCAAGCCCAACACTGATGTTGGGAAAGACTGAAGGCAAAAGGAGAAAAGGGCGGTAGAGGATGAGACTGTCAGACAGTATCACATCCACTCAATGGACATGAATCTGAGCAAAGAAAAGGCTGGGAGACAGTGGAGGACAGAGGAGCCTGGTGTGCTACAGTCCATGACGTCTCAGAGTCAGACATGAGCTAGAGACTGAACATCATCATCATCTAACATGCATCATGGCTCACCTGGGCAACAGGAGTCTGTATACAGATATTCCAAGAACGACAAGAAAGTCTCTTTGGAAACACCATAAACTGGAATCAGAACACTCTTTGCTTCCATGTAATTCCCGTTAAACATGGCTGCCATCACTTCACAGCGGGCCACCAGGATGGCCCTGTGGGCCGGCACCGTCGTACCTGTAAGGTTCAACAGGGAAACAAAGCTAAGGGCGATATGCTTCCCGAGTTGCTGTTCTAGCAACTTTCCTTCTAATCAGAGTGGTACTGCATTAGGCACAGCTAAGCGGATATTCAGAAACCAGATCTGGGGGTGATAAGCAGCATTAAAATTCAGAGACTTTTTAGTTTTTTAAATAAATTGAAAAATTAAGAGAGTCAAAAGCTGGCTTTGAAAGGAACAAATTGCAAGTCAGGCAATTATTTGTTACTTAGTTTTTATTTCCTGAAGCTAGAAAACACTGAAATGAAATATTTTGCTACATGTTTTTATAACCAAACATCTATTCCTCTGCAACTGCCTTGGAATACCACTACCCACCCCTGCCCATGTGCCCTCCCAGGGAAACACAGCCATTACTCACAGTACAGTCTTGGCTGGGCTTCCGTGTATCAGAAACAGGAAAATAAATCATGCTTAGCCTAAGCAGCTCACAGATCACAGCAAGAATGGCAAGGGGAACTCTTGTGGGGCCAAAGGCAACATTTCAGACTTCACGGAAAATTCAGAAGAGGATGGATGATCTAGGCCCCCGCTTCCTCCCTGTCACAGTACCTCCACAGGGAACCTCCCCTTCCTAGATGAATAATGCCTGCATTGTGGGAGGGCCAGGGCTGCTTTAAAGCCCCCTCAGCCTGTATCTTCCCTGGTGGCTCAGAGGGTAAAGCATCTGCCTGCAAGGCGGGAGACCTGGGTTTGATCCCTGGATTGGGAAGATCCCTGGATAAGCAAATAGCAACCCACTCTGATACTCTTGCCTGGAGAATCCCGTGGATGGAGGAGCCTGGTACAGGGTACAGTCCATGGGATCGCAAAGAGGTGGATACAACTGAGCAACTTCACTTGTCATTTTTTCACCCTATATGCCTCACTGAAGTGCATAAAACTGAACTGACTCTCCAGTGAAACTTGCTAAGCCCTCCAACTACCATGCCAAGGGACACGGCTGTGGCAGACGGGACTCGGGTAACCTGGGGCTCACCATTCCCACCTCCTGAGGAAATAGACCTACAGCCAGCCTTCAGCTCAGTTTAGATCAGATCAACAGATCACCATCCAGCATCTGCCACGTGACAACCACCACGTTTGGTACTGAACGTGCAAAGATGAGAAACATGGAGCTACCTCGCTTTGGAGACGCCAAACTTTTATTATGTTTTTGTGGTCTGTTTAAATTAATTAATTTATTTTAATTGGAGGCTAATGACTTTGCAATATTGTGGTGGTTTCTGCCACACACTGACATGAATCAGCCATGGGTGTACACGTGTCTGCCATCCTGCACGCCCCTCCACCTGCCTCCCCATCCCATCCCTTTGGGCTTTAAACTTGACTGGGCTTTGAGTCCCAGTGCCTTGAGTGCCCTGTTTCATGCATCGAACTTGGACTGGTGATCTGTTTCACGTATGGTAATATACACATTTCAGTGCTATTTTCCCAAATCATTCCACCCTCACCTTCTCCCATAGAGTCCACAAGTCAGTTCTTTATATCTGTGTGGAGAAGCCAAACTTTTAGTTTGGTGGAAGACACCACAGCCAGTGTGAATGACAAAACTCTCCCTTTCCAGAAAGTAACTCTATGAGCCAGGCTACTCTGCCCTGCCCCCAAGTCTGCATCCAGCAGCCCCCAAATCTCATACTTCTCAGGGGCATATATTCTTCTCCAAAATATTTAGTTACTGGGTTCTTCATGCTCTTTAATATCCAAGCACAACATCTTCTGGCTCAGAAAAAAAGAAGAAAGTTCCACGTAAGCCTAGTGACTTTCTCCAAAGCCAATAACCCCTCGGGACCTACATGTAATGCACAGCAGCGCCAGTTCTGTGCTCACTGCCCGGCACCTGCACAGACCCATGTCCTGTGCGTGCAGGGAGAAGTCTCAGGAGTTTTCCTGCCAGGTCCCCACACCTACCAGCAGGCAGCCTCCCTTCCTGACCCCCTCTCTGCTTTTTGGTCACCCACTCTCAATGTTACCAGTTTTCACAACGAAAGTGTGCTGGATGTATTTGTACACAACAATTAACCAAGAATTCAAATAGGCGATGCAATCTGACTTTCAACTTGAAGATTCTAAAATCTTAAATAAGGAACCATGAAAAAAGAAAAACAATAGGAGTATGGCTTAAATAAACTACAATTTGGGTTAAGCAGAGGAATTTAAGATTGGCTAAAAAATAAAATAAACACCTAGTAGATAGCAGTAGATAGGAAAGAAACTTGATGGGTAACCTTGAAACTTGAACAGAAATTTCCTGTTGATAATGGTGGTAGCAGTGGAGTTACAAAACCAAGAACAGAACACTCAGGGCCTTCAAGCATTTTCAAGGCCCACTTCAAGCTTGGAATTGAGTCTGAAAAACCATTACACCTCCAATCAAGAAAATACCCATGTCTGTTTCTCACCCTTTCAAACTATTGTTCTGGTGTTATAAATTGTTCTACTGTGAGACTGCAATACAACACCTCAGCACTGCCACATTTTTTAACACTGTGTATATATATATATAAGCAAAATATAAAACATGCTAAATGAAAACAAGGTAGTGATTATTTACACAACAGCAATAGGATAGAGCTAAAGAATTACAGGGGGGAAAAGACATCAGTTTTCTAGTTAACAGATGAATATGTCCTTTGAAAACATTAAGACCTAAAGTAACTTTCCTTTGTAGTATTAAATTGTTACTTTTTTTTTTTTCAGAAAAGAGTTTTAAGAGTGAAACAATATTTAAAGCTCAGCTTCTAGTAACTTTGCATAGATTATCAAGGATCTTTGTTTTTATTACATACTAAAATACTACATTTTTTATACCTTCCTCACACTGCTTGCCAAGTTTCAAAAATGAAATTTTTAGAATCATTCTTTTGTTTTATCCTGAAAACAGGAAACCTGTCTAGCTCAAGAGAGGTTCAGAATATGTACTAAGTAAACAAGACAGAATGTAGCTCTGTAATAGTATTTTTTATAAGGCACAGATTCAAATGTCAAAAGGACACATATCTTTCTACATCATATCCAAAAATTTACTGCGACTAGTTTTATTTAATGGGAAAAGACACAAACTTACATACACACTGTATACATTTATACATTTGTATATGTGTACATTTGATGACTATTTCAGTCATAGTTTTATATCTCGTGTCAACTCCAGTCAGTTGTCAGCGATGTCTGAACATTTTTTAAAAAGGATTTGCTACAGCCCTGGATTCAGCACAGAAAACGGCAGTGCAGTCTGCCTATTGGGCCTCTAAATGTGCCTTTCCAAGCACCATCATCTCCATCCTCATTACCAGTCACCCCCCTCCCAGGTAGAAACAAGCATCCCCATTTTACAGGTGAGGAAACAGAGGGTCCGAAAAGCAAAGTAACACAGCCAAACCTATTAAATAGTAAAAATGCTTCCAAGCAACACCCTGACCTGCTCTGTCACTACCGTCTCATCGAGCTTAACACTAGAAGGGACCTTTTAGACTCGACATGATTCACGGTCTTCACTTTGCTAATGAGAAGACTCCAGGCGGACATATGGGGGACCGGCCCAAGGATATACACACACTGTCTGGAAAGCAAAGCCAAGGCTGGAGCTAGGGCTGCAGACCCTCCCCAGAGCCGTGATCACGGCTCCGGGAGCCGCCCTCCCCACTCCTCAGAGCCAAGCAGCCTTTCCGCCAGTGGGCGGCAGAGGTGCCTCAGGACCCCGCTCTACCCACTCCTGCCCCTTTCCACTCCTGACTCCCTTGGAGGCTGCGGGTGTTGAGCTGAGGAGGCTACAAAGGGCATCAGAGCAGCTGCCACGCGGTACCCGCAGGCATTATAGGGGGCTCTTGCAGGTCCGGCCGCTGCCACGGAGCGGGTGCAAGCAGGCCTGCCAAGGGTGAGTGGGTGCTCTCTCTCCTCTCAGTGTAACAGATATTTTCATGCACTGCACATTCCCCATGAAACTCTTTCCAACAGGTTACACTAAAACACCAGTGTAAAATATTAAAATAATATTGCAAAATAATAGTGTACAATAATTTGCGTCAGTGCCTCCTAGGCAAAGGAAGTTTGGTCAACTGTGAGCCATCTTTCCTCCGAATCCCTTTTTACATAATTTCAAGGTCACTGACTGTCCCATTCTCAGTAGCCCACACTCACACTGCAGCTACTAACAGCCGCTTACCCAAAGGCGCCTTGAAAAGTTTCCAATTCACTGTTTGTCTTGGCAAGTGACCAGAATTAAAAGCAAAACAAATCCCTCTGGTGGACACTTTTAAAAAGCAAGGTACTATTAGCTGCCATACTTTTCTACCATAAAATTAAATTAAATCTTCCTTTTAGTAACAGCCTACCTGAAAGTGTACTTAATTCATTTGAAACAACTTCTCCTAATTAAAGGTGATTTCACAATTCATTTTAAGACTATACTTTCAATCTACTAAAGTGACAAAGTATCTAAGTGAATAACAATAATGAGCATTAAAAGAGCTCATCTTTATTAAAATTAGGTAGCATTACTTCCCAACAGAGCTAAAAAGCAGCAATAGCTCTGAGTGTCATTGAGAAGCAAATGTAGTAGTAACTACAGACACCTGATGTAAGCCAGGCATGACCCTAAGCAAGAGGAGCTCCTTTTGCTCAAATGAAAAGGAAAAGAGTTGAAAACATAAACTAGACATAATGTTAAATGTTGAGGGGGCTAGTTTCAAATGATTTAAAAACTACGATCTTAAAGAAATACACAAACAAAATACACAAGTGGGTGATCTGTAACACTGCTCTATCTCCCCTGCTAGCCCCTAAAAGTTAACGAAGCATTGGGTAACAATAACAACAAACTAAGGAAAACATAAATTTATTTTCTTATTTTAATAAAATATTTCATTTCCCTAGAAAATGAAATGTTCTAGAAACTGTAGAAATTTGTAGAAATTCAAGTACTGCTAATCTACATCCTACAATAGAGAATACTCATTCCTTCACCCAAAATACTCAAAATTGAAACAGAAAGTTAAAACAAGAAACTAAAACAAATGATGAACTTTGTAAAAACTGAACCGTACCTTGTATTTCGAAGACAACTCAGCAAGCATTGGTTTATTAAGGAAAAACTTGAGGGAAGTGTTATAAAACCACAGAGGTTTTCTGGCTTGATAGGTTTTGCAGTTCCTTAGGCAATTAAACTACGAAGAGAAATGAAAATACGAGAGGAAATATTATACACTATGCTTTGATAATTTGCTTAGAGAACGTGGACATCTCTGCTGTCTAAAGGAGTAACTACCCCCTCTATGTCCTCTCTGGTCACAGCATTCGTGGAAACCTGCCCTCGAGATCTACATCTGCTGCCTGTCAACAGCACTACCGTGCTGCGCAGCACGCACAGCAGCAGAGGCGCTGGCTAAGTGAAACGCTGCGACCGAGGAGCTGTGGGGCGCTGGGAACAGACCACAGCAGGGCGACCTCATAGGAATGCCCCGTAAAACATGTCTGCATATACAACCTGCTTGTCTACTCACTAGTTAAGAAAATATATACACAAAATGCCTAGTAAAATGTGTTTGCATATACAACCTGCTTATCTACTCACTAGTTAAGAAAATATATACACAAAATTTAATTTGCAATTAAGAAAACAGACATATTTCTCACCGATCACATCAAGTTCTACTGCTCACTAGATTCAACGCTAATACACCTGGGAGTGAGGAACTAATGCATTTTGATCTACAACCTTATAATCCTAAATATCTCTCCTGCCCACAGACCTGATGGCTGGAATCCATCAAAGGCTGCCTGCATCTCTCACCTGGAGCTCTAGAAACCCTGTCCCATGACCACACTGATCTGTCCTCTCCGAACTCCTAGCTGGAGCCTCCAGTTAACAGTGAAGAAGGCTGGGGGTCTCCAGCCTTTCTCTGCTCCCCACTCAGGATCTGGTGCTCTGTGTATCCTTTCTGAAGGAAAGAGCCCCAGGAAATGAGGGCCAGCCCCTCTCCCTTCCTCCATCACCCATTTCCCTGGCTGACTCCCAGAACCTCAGGCCAGCTCAGAACTCTTGACCCTCTGCTCAGCCAGACAGGAAATTCAGAAAGCTTTATCTCAAGAAATAACCAAGTGTACAACATTAGCAATAACAATAAAAGGCACCTACTCCCCACTCTGAGTTAATCTACTAGGGTGGGAAGTTAAAACGTTTGGTGAGAAGGAAGAAAACCTTATCCTTCCTCTCAAAGAACATATACTCCAGGATGATACCCATGAGCAAAACAGACAACCCAAACAGGATTATATAAACCCTCCTCCTATAACCTAAGTTCTTATGCACAATATACTTTAATACACATTGAAGGAACTGGGGGTGAGGACTTGGGGGACTCCTACACATAAAGCAGAGGAACAGTCAAAGAGCATCATCAGAAGCTGAGGGCTAGCAGGGGCTTCAGAAATCAGTCTAGAGATAGACTAGGCATAGAGGGAAGTTCTTCGTGGTTAGGATTGGTTAGAATGGTTCGGATTCAGTAAATCCTATTAACTATGCCTGATAAACTGATAAACTATGCCTAGTTTATCCCTCATTCTAGAGAAAGCCCTGAGAAGACTTATTCAAAGCCAAAGGTAATTTGTGGCAGACACAAGTTAAATGGGTTATTTCCTGATTCCCAATACTCAAAGAGAGACCCTCCGGGAAAGCACAGGAGGAAGGCACACAAGAACCTGTGTCCTCCTGTGCAAAGGAAGGACTGGATTCAGTTCCATGGACTGATACAGGCCCCAGCTTTCCCTCCCCAAGAAGAAGTTGTTTCATTCTTGCTACTCAAAGGAATGACTGTTCAGAATCCAACCCAAGGAAAAGCTCAGGTTTCGAACAGGCAACACTTCTGTCCTAACCATTTAGGTAAAGGTTATGAATTTGTACATCATGAATACATGTAAATGTATTTTAGGTATCAATATATAAAGATTATGAATCTGTATAACAGATTTCCTTGTCACCAAGCCTTGATTTTGGGTGGGGGGGGCCACACCACGTGGCTTACAGGATCTTAATTCCCTGACCAGGGACTGAACTCAGGCCACAGCAATGAAAGCCCAGAATTCTATTAGGCCACCAAGAACTTTCAACTATGCCTTGAACTTGAAGGGAAAAAAAAAACCGAGGGCAGCAGTTTGGAGAGAATATATATATTTTCACTGGTCTATGAGCAAGTTCATCTAGAGAACTTTGGAAAAGCAGTGTGCAAGTCTGTAACCCACATTTCTACAAAGGCATTATCAGCTGAATTAGGCTGTAAGAGCTACCACCCTGCCATACACCCGCATGAGCGGCCAGCTTCTGCATACCTGCTTCAACGTGTTCTTAAAACAAGAAGAGAATGGTCTTACCCTTTAATTCCATATTTTGTTTAAAAAGAGATCATTTTTTAATTTAAAGAATAGTCAGGAATCTTTATAAACACTTAGTGCAGTTTTGAAACATTAACTTAAAGTGTTAATAAACTTAGGTTATAGCATTGGCAGTCAGCTGTATAAAAAAATTAAAGAAATAATCATTTTTCTTACATTTAACATAAACCTCTGTTCTGCTAAGCAGTGCACACAACTTATCTTTTCATCTACTATAGCTGATTTGCTTATCACAGAATCTGAAATAAGATTCTGGCTAAATTGTTTAATGTCGTCATCTTAAAAGTGAACAAATTTACTGTTAAGGCACTTATAGACTCTGCAAAATCTCAGTTACTGGAGTTTTCATGTGCAGTAGTTTATGACCATATACAACGTCTATATTTCTATAATCTATGAAGCTAACATATGATTTTAACTCTATACTGGA
This sequence comes from Madoqua kirkii, assembly GCA_006408675.1. Lineage (NCBI taxonomy): Eukaryota > Metazoa > Chordata > Mammalia > Artiodactyla > Bovidae > Madoqua > Madoqua kirkii. The sequence goes on from SJYC01100101.1 coordinate 18,869, forward strand.
TGAGAAACCAATCCTCAGCTGTCCACCTAGCCAAGGAGATTTCTCAGAACTCTTGGAAAAGACACACACTGAAACTGCCATGCCCCTGAAAACTGTTTGGAATGAAACTGAGCAGCGGGAAAGCACCGTCTCCCACAAGCCTGACTACAACTGGGCAAATTCAACAGCCTTCATTCTTAACAGACTGCACATTCCCAGAGTCCCAGGGGAATGTCTCAGGGAACAGAATTCACAAACCAACATTTTAAAGACATGACTCATGCATATTTGAATTCTTACATGAATTAAAATCAGAGATAGCAAGAAATCACGTGTTTATATTTAAAACATTTAAACAGCAAAAAATATACTTAAGGAAAAAATACATTATCCACTTTCCTCATGACTCCAGAGTATATTCACCTTAGTATACCAGTTATAATTCAGAGAAAGTAACTTACAATAAACTAATTTACCTTTCCTGGTGTTTTTAAAATGCATTTAACTTTCTCAATCACATTTGAAACATCTCCAGAATCTTTCAATTTCTTCCTGATATCATCTTCTAACTCTTCCCACTGGAAGGCACCTGTAAAAAATCAGTATATATTGAATTCTTTGTTAAAGCAGGAAGATACATATTTTACTGGGTATCAGTATTCCTCTTACTTTTCGTTTTTTGTTTTGGTATTTTCCTTTAATTTTTATCTATCAAACATATATTCTTGCAATTACACTAAAACATTTAAATAGCTCTCACATTAAAAAAAAAAGTTTCCCTTCACCTGAATTATTTCTCAAAAGCTGGAGCCTTCTTCCTAAACAGCTGCCACCTCTTTATAGGACAGGCGATCAGCTAATGAGAACAGCAACGGCTAGAATATGAGTTCCCATCACAAGAGGGCCAACACTCAACTTATTTACTTGCTCTGAGTACGAGGTGGATTCGGTCCTTTCTAAGGCTGGATTTGGTGATACCAATCATGAAGGGCAGTGACTACCACCGGCAAAGGAACAGAATGCATTCAGAAGGTTTCATGCACTGTCAGGGTCACATGAGGATGTCCCATAGCCAGTTCTTACAGAACCAACCAGAAGAAGAGAGCTGGATAATTTTCTGTAGAACCACACAACTGGGACATTAAAAAAAAAAAAATCACCCCACCCAGTCTCCCTCGCCCTTTTCACATCCACCCACTTTTGAGCCATCTTCTTAGGCTCACTTCACCCTGTCAGCCCCTTTTCCTCTGTGCCTTACAGTCTCCTTGTCCAGGATCAGCAAAATGCCTCCCCGTCCCCCAAACACTTCTCTCTTTGGCCCACAGCAGTCTCCTACCCAGCCTTCCTATTCCAACTGGCCTTTTCCGTATCAAGTGAATCTATTATCAATGTAGCTGTTTCCAAAAGTGCATTTCTGTAGAGATTCCCCTCATCCAGCCCATCCCTTACAGACAGTCTTAAATCCTAAAACTACAACTCAAAAAGATAAAGAGTGGGTGGGCACAGTTGGGAGACCCAGGTTCTAGTTCTATCTCCGCTGTTAATGACTGGTATGAATTTAGCTGATTCATCTCTCTGGGTAACTTGAGATCCTTTTCTATTTGCTCTTGGTCTTTCCCTTCTGGTATTTCCCTTCAGGTATCCAGAACTTTGCCAGGTGCCTTCATGAATACTGGGGAGTGGAGAGGACACAGAATAAACATTTACTGAACCAGTGAGATTAGGCAGTTGCCGCCAGGCTGTACCAAGGAGATCTAAAACTAATCTTTTAGAATCAGACTGGCAGTCCAGCTGCTCTCGGGCCTCATTACAGCTGAGCCCTGCAGCGCTTGGCATCCTTGCCTCTCTTAAACTTCTCCTTACCTGCCCTTCATGACCACTACAGTGTATCCTGGGAGAGGCGTGGGGGAAGGAGAGTCCTCATTTGGGGCATTTGCTATTCTGTGGGGTACATAATCCCACCATGGCCAAGTTCAATACAGCAACACAGAACACACCCTTCAGGTCAGTCCAGTCACTCAGTCGTGTCCGACTCTTTGCGACCCTATGAATTGCAGCACGCCAGGCCTCCTTGTCCATCACCAACTCCCGGAGATCATTCAAACTCATGTCCATCAAGTCGGTGATGCCATCAGCCATCTCATCCTCTGTCGTCCCCTTCTCCTCCTGCCCCCAATCCCTCCCAGCATCAGAATCTTTTCCAATGAGTCAGCTCTTCGCATGAGGTGGCCAAAGTATTGGAGTTTCAGCTTTAGCATCATTCCTTCCAAAGGAATCCCAGGGCTGATCTCCTTCAGAATGAACTGGTTGGATCTCCTTGCAGTCCAAGGGACTCTCAAGAGTCTTCTCCAACACCACACTTCAAAAGCATCAATTCTTCGGCGCTCAGCCTTCTTCAGAGTCCAATTCTCACATCCATACATGACCACTGGGAAAACCATAGCCTTGACTAGACGGACCTTTGTTGGCAAAGTAATGTCTTCGCTTTTGAATATGCTGTCTAGGTTGGTCATAACTTTCCTTCCAAGGAGTAAGCATCTTAATTTCATGGCTGCAATCACCATCTGCAGTGATTTTGGAGCCCCCCCAAAATAAAGTCTGACACTGTTTCCCCATCTATTTCTGGGAACAGGTAAATACCACTGCCTCTCACATGTCGGCACTACCTACCTCCAGGGCACCCCTGCCTCTTCTCACCTTTGGGCACTCTTTTTCTGACTTCACTGTTAGCTCTTCTCCCTCCTCAAATTCCCCAAGGCATACAGTCTAGAATAAGCCTATGTTTTTTGTTTTCCTCTTCCTCAATGAACGATTTTTAACTTCAAGTCACATAGTCTTTTCACAACCTGATGAATTCTCTGGATCACTGCTCTAGAAAATTTCCCATGCACATATAGCCATAAAAGAGAAGGATCCCTTAGAAGCCAAGGGACCTCAGTTCAAGAAAATTCACTCTATGCCAGTGATTCTCACCCCAGCTATGTATTACATTTACCTGGATGACCTTTTATAAAATACCATTGGAGAAGATGCCATCCCCAGACCAATTAAATTACCATTTCTGGGGATGGGGCTCAGACATCAATTTTAAAAGCTTCCAGGAAATTCTAGCATGCACTGAGTGCTGATGACTATTCCTCTTCCTTTAGACATCTTGTCGACTTTCAAGACCCAGGGTCAGTGGCATGCAGCAAACAGTACATGGAAGTAGTTAAGACTGATACTCACGCATGTTAAAGCACAGATACTGTTTCTTAAAAGTAAAGTTACATTCACTAAAGAACACCTACACAGTATCTCCATTCAGAAAAGTATCAGAAAGAAAACAAGCATCAGATCTAAGTGTATTAAGATTAGCAACAGGTAAAACCCTATAGGATATTAATCTGTTAGAGAACAGACACAGAAAGATCCAAAAACTGAAAAGAAAAGGAAACCGAGGTTATAAAGGCACTCTAATGATTGAGTTCTTTTCAAATTAGAAATGCTAATCAAATCATCTTTGACACTTAGGTCCTAATACAGCAACATCACACTGAGATTTCTTTTCTTTTCTTGTGGTAATCACATTGAGTGTTATGTGCTAAGCTATGTCTGACTCTTTTGTGACCCCATGAGTGTAGCCCCCTGGCTCCTCTGGCCATGGAATTCTTCAGGCAAGAATAGTGGAGTGGGTAGCCATTCCCTTCTCCAGAGGACCTTTCCCATCCAGAGATCAAACCCAGGTCTTCTGCATTCAGGCAGATTCCTTACAGTCTGAGCAACCAGGTCAATAACATTTAACATGAGTTCCACTATCTTAACACAGTTTTAATACACTACTGCTAACAATAGGCATGGTACTGTACATTACAGCAGAGCTCCAGATGTCATCCTACAAAACTGACTGTGATTTTCTTTAACTTCTTAGAGCACTTATTTACTTAGTCTTAGAGAGCATGATCTACCCATGTGCATTCAGCTGTTCTTTTATGCAGTGCAGAAAAGAGCATATCACAGAATAATTTCAAGAGTTGGAGAATACTACGTTCATTTCCACAAATTCATTTACCCTGGCAGCATTTCAATAAGTGATGTGAAATTCTAAGGGCCATCTGTGGCAGGAAGAGCTCAGGGCTAAATTCTTGATGCTCTTACAAAGATTTCAGTTGCTGTCCATCTGAGATCCTGTGACTCGAATTTGCCAGCATAAAGGCTGTACAGAGTATCCTAAGAATGTTACAATTGTATGCCAATTAAGGATTACTCCTCAAGACCAGGAAACTGCAGGCCTCACTTTTCAGATTATTCCTCCTTCACTGGTGAAGAATCCGCCTAACAATGTAGACAACCCAAGAGACATGGGTTTGATCCCTGGGTAGGGAGATCCCCTGGGGAAAGAAACGACAATCCACTCCCGTATTCCTGCCTGGAAAATCCCACGGACAAAGCAGCCTGGTGGGCTCCAGTTCATGGGGTTGCCAAGAGTGGGGCACCACTGAGCATGCGCAAGCAATGTCGGCAGTGGCCATGACGTGCTCAGACGCTACGCAATGTTAGCAGCTTTCCAAGAGGAGATTAACATACGCACTTGCACTGTGTCTGTCTGCTCAGAAATTTGAATATGAAAAGGAACAGAGGCCTCCATTACGGGGCAAAGTGTTACCCGGAGTATTAAAAGGCCCTTCCTAAATATAGGACTCGAATGTCCACGGCAGACACAATATCTACAACACTTCAAATTCCTAAAGGTTAAAAGAAAATTATTTTTTAAAAAATGGAGACATTCTCTGTCATTTGGCTCATTTTTTTAAAAAAGGAGGAGACAGGTTTAATAGGGTTTTTCAGCCCGTGTTTGCTCAGGGCAAACATTGCGGAACACGCCCTCTCATGCGTCCTGGCTCTGCCTCCTAGTCCAACTGAAGTGAGCACAACCCGCTCCTGTCTTCCCCGCTTCCCAACAGGACCTGCAGCTAGGCCGGGGCTGCAAGGAGGAAACCAGTGCGAAACTGGGTCTTAAGACTTGCGCTCTGTTGAAAAGTTTTTCAGACGTTGGAGAACAATAAGATAAACAAACATAAAATACATAAGCCCAGCCTCTTAAGGCTCTAGGGGAAGAAACAAAGTTAGGTTTCAACTGTTAGTTTGCTTTAATTAAAAAAATATTTTTTAAATAAGCAACCTATGCACCAAGAAAAGATCAAAGGGCAAAAGCAAAACCTCAGAAAACACATTTGAGATTGGGAATCTGGTTGCGTTTTTCTTCTCAATAAATTGTATTTTGCTGAGATGGTTGTCTTTTTAAACACAAAGAACAGTAGCACTTTTGCTTGAGTCTGAGGTTATACTGAGTAAATAGGTAAAGAATAATTATCAGGCACTCACAGAAGCATTCACTTTCCTTTTGCCTCAACCCACATCCAGGTCTCCCTGTAGCCCCAGGTCAGTGGCCTGTGGCCAGAGAGTACCTGGTCCTACCTCTTGACTGGGTCACATGCAGACAAAGCTCAGAGCAGAAAGGCGACAGCTGAGCGGCAGAGGAAGAAGTCCATGCCCTGAACTGGCTGGGGCTGCAGCTCAGCAAGCAGTCCATGTCATCACCCACCTCTGCCTTCTAGTCACTACTGCCAGGCTCGCTGGGTCTCTACCCAACCCCTAGGCATGCTCTTGCCTCAACCTCAGGCAGGGGGTACAAGAATGCATGGACAGCCCCAGCTCCAGAGAGTCTGTGTCAGTCAGCCTGGCAGGCGATTCCACTTTGACCCTGTGCCCTGAGACCAATCGCCGGGTTCCTCTTCAGGGCCTCTGGGCTGAATTCCAGGCCCTCACCCCCTGGCTGTGGCTGGTGGTCCCAGTTCTACCAAGAGCAGGTGCTGCAGCAACTTGTGGTACAAAACATCAGCACTGCCTGGAGACTACTGGAAATGCAGACCTTCACGCATTCAAGGGGTCAGATCTGATTGACAGAGTGCCTGCCAAGAACTATGGATGGAGGTTTGTTACACTGTATAGAAGATCTGGGCTGAATTCCAGGCCCTCACCCCCTGGCTGTGGCTGGTGGTCCCAGTTCTACCAAGAGCAGGTGCTGCAGCAACTTGTGGTACAAAACATCAGCACTGCCTGGAGACTACTGGAAATGCAGACCTTCACGCATTCAAGGGGTCAGATCTGATTGACAGAGTGCCTGCCAAGAACTATGGATGGAGGTTTGTTACACTGTATAGAAGGCAGTGATCAAAATTATCCCCAAGAAGAAATGCAAAAAAGGCAAAACGGTTGTCTGAGGATGCCTTACAAATAGCTGAGAAAAGAAGAGAAGCGAAAGGCAAAAGAGAAAAGGAAAAATATATCCACCTGAATGCAGAGTTCCAAAGAATAGCAAAGAGAGGTAAGAAAGCCTTCCTCAGTGATCAATGCAAAGAAATAGAGGAAAACAACAGAATGGGAAAGACTAGAGATCTCTTCAAGAAAATCAGAGATACCAAGGGAACATTTCATGCAAAGATGGGCTCGATAATGGACAGAAATGGTATGGACCTAACAGAAGCAGAAGATATTAAGAAGGGGTAGCAAGAATACACAGAAGAACTGTACAAAAAAGATCTTCATGACACAGATAACCATGATGGTGTGATCACTCACCTACAGCCAGATATCCTGGAATATGAAGTCAAGTGGGCCTTAGGAAGTATCACTACGAACAAAGTTAGTGAGGGTGATGGAATTCTAGCTGAGCTATTTCAAATCCTAAAAAAATGATGCTGTGAAAGTGCTGCACTCAACATGCCAGCAAATTTGGAAAAGTCAGCAGTGGCCACAGGACTGGAAAAGGTCAGTTTTCATTCCAATCTCAAAGAAAGGCAGTGCCAAAGAATATTCAAACTACTGCACAATTGCATTCATCTCACACACTAGCAAAGTAATGCTCAAAATTCTCCAAGCCAGGCTTTAACAGTACATGAACCAAGAACTTCCAGATGTTCAAGCTGGATTTAGAAAACGCAGAGACACCAGAGATCAAATTGCCAACATCCGCTGGATCATCGAAAAAGCAAGAGAGTTCCAGAAAAATATCTACTTCTGCTTCATTGACTACACTAAAGTCTTCGACTGTATGGATTACAACAAACTGTGGAAAATTCTGAAAGAGATGGGACTACTAGACCACCTGACCTGCCTGAGAAATCTGTATGCAGGTCAGGAAGCAACAGTTAGAACAGGACATGGAACAACAAACTGGTTCCATGCTGGGCTATATGGAGCACTAACTGGAATCAAGATTGTTGGGAGAAATATCAATAACCTCAGATATGCAGATGGCACTACCCTTATGGCAGAAAGCGAAGAATTAAACAGCCTCTTGAAGAAAGTGAAAGAGGAGAGAAAAAGTTGGCTTCAAACTCAACATTCAAAAAACTAAGATCATGACATCTGGTCCCATCACTTCATGACAAATAGATGGGGAAAAAGTGGGAACAGTGACAGACTTTATTTTCTTAGACTCCAAAATCACCCCCATGAAATTCAGCCTGCTCCCTGGAAGAAAAGCTATGACCAACCTAGACAGCATATTAAAAAGCAAAGACATTACTTCACCGACAAAAGTCCATTTACAAAGCTATGGTTTTCCCAATAGTCATGTACGGATGTGAGAGTTGGACCATAAAGAAAGAGGAGCACCAAAGAATTGTTGCTTTTGAACTGTGGTATTGGAGAAGGCTCTTGAGAGTCCCTTGGACTGCAAAGAGATCAAACCAGTCAAACCTAAAGGAAATCAGTCCTGAATGTTCCTTAGAAGGACTGATGTTGAAGCTGAAACTCCAATACTTTGGCCACCTGATGCGAAGAGCTGACTCACTGGAAAACACCCTGGTGCTGGGAAAGACTGAAGGCGGGAGGAGAAGGGGACGACAGAGGATGAGATGGCTGGATGGCATGATTGACTCAATGGACATGAGTCTGAGCAAGCTCCAGGAGTTGGTGATGGACAGTGAAGCCTGGTGTGCTGCAGTCCCTGGGGTCGCAAAAAGTTGGACATGACTGAGCGACTGAACTGAACTGATGCCCCACCGGGGCCCACCAAATCAGAATCTGCATATTAATAATATCACCAGGTGACTGGCAGGTACTTTAAGGTTTGAAGAGCACTGGTACTGGTGATAGAGAGGCTGCAAGACCAGCCACCTATTTTCAGAATGCTGGCCTTCCTTAGGCTGAGCCCCAGAATAACAGTGCTTCCTAACTGCACTCCTGTCTGGCCTGCTCTTCCACCTTCCTGCCATCACTAGAGAGGATCTTCCCAAAGCCCAGTCTGATCATGCATAAAGTTCTAGAACAGCTTCTCAGAACAGCAGGAGCAGCTCCCAAGGGCCCTGCCAGCCTTATCTCCTTCCAGCCATCTCCTCCCACTCCACTCTCCACCCATGGAAACTACCTGGGGTTCCTAGGAAACATCAGTCACCAAAGGTTACATTTTTCATTAGAGCAAGTTTCTCAACATACTCATCTCTCTCAAAAAGCATTAGAGAGTGAATACATGAAAGACTTATAACCGGCGATCAACTCTGGGAAAAGGTACTGAGGTGAGGTGAGGTGAAGTCGCTCAGTCGTGTCCGACTCTTTGCGACCCCGTGGACTGTAACCTACTAGGCTTCTCCATCCATGGGATTCTCCAGGCAAGAATACTGGAGTGGATTGCCATTTCCTTCTCCAGGGGAACTTCCCAACCCAGGAATGGAACCCAAATCTCCCGCATCAGAGGCAGACGCTTTAACCTCTGAGCCACCAGGGAAGCCCCTGGGGAAAGGTACTACGGTATAAGAACTTTCTTCTTTTCTCTCCCCCATTTTTTCCATCTGTATGTATGAATTTTACGATTAAAAAAATTACTCCCTAGGAGAAAGATAAGCAGGTTCTGTCACTGGACATACATTTAGTTATTTTATTGCTACCATATTAGAGAGGATAGAACTGACCTCAACGTGCTCATGTGCCTTTGAAAATATTTAATGGATACTGTGGGAAACATGCTGAATAATTCATGACTTCAACAGCAGACTCATTGAAAACAAAAGCCAAACACTTCCATCACGGTTCTCTGACATATCATTAAAGACTTTTTTTTTTCTTCTAACGTGTAAACATTTTGGCTTTTCAAAATTAGTCCTAATTCTGAACTGTGAGATTCTAAGTTTAAACATAAAAATCCGTTGTACTAAATGAAGACTCTAGCTTATCTGGTTTGTTCACATAGTGATTCACAGCCACTAGCATCTACTCATTAGTTCAGCCTATACTTACAGAGAGGCTGTCCTGCCTGCCGAAGGCACTGACTGCTGGTATGCTCTGCAGGGGTGGAACAGTCCAAGCAAATATTCACTTAATGGAGTTAAGATTTTTATCACCACATTCAGCTCCAATGTGCATATTTTTAATCCACTAAAATCTGCATGCTACAACTGTATTTTTCACAACCATTAACTTCTTAACTTGCAAAACTAAACACAACCCCAATGAAAAAAATAAAAATCTTATCATCAATCATTGGACTGAATCCATAGGGATTCGCTAGGCAAGAATACTGGAGCGGGTGGCCAGGTCCTCCTCCAGGGCTCTTCCCAACCTAGGGACTGAACCCAGGTCTTCTGCATTGCAGGTGGATTCTTTACCAGTTGAGTTACCCAGGAAGCCACCCTGTTAAAATAACGAAATTAAAAAGTCTAATCTTTAGAATATGTGTGCTACACTGAGCTTTTAAAAGGGTAAGAAGAAAAACAACTGATAAGCTGCATCTTACGAAGATAAGAGCACAGAAGTAACAGTAGTTTGAAATACTCATAGTCAAAGTTAATTAGATTTCAATCTGAACTAACTTTAGATACTGTTTCTAGTTGCTAAACTGAATGCAATGATCATGGTAATTTCTCCCTTCAATTCCCTCCAAAATCTGAGTCAAACAAGAATAAGTAAGTAAAGACACTTATTTTCATATATATTTGAAGAATTTTATTTCTCTAAAGTTAAATCAGACAATGAATTCTTGAATATTCAAAATGAATTCTGAATATTCTTTTAAATATAATGGCTTCCCTGGTGGCTCAGATGGTAAGGAATTTGCCTGCAAAGTGGGAGATCCAGGTTTGATCCCTAGGTCAGGAAAATCCCTGGAGAAGGGAATGGCTACCCCTTCCAGTATTCTTGCCTGGAGAATTCCATGGACAGAGGAGCCTGGAGGGCTACAATCCATGAGATCACAGAGTCAGACACAACTAAGTGACTAACACTTAAAATGAAATGCTAACACACTCGCTCAATAGGAAAAGAGGTTATTGTTTCTACAGGTAGATGTAAAACCAAAGCAAGGAAAGTTATAAGAAGAGAGAAAGCTTGGACCAGTTCCTGTGGATAAAGCAAACACTATTTCATTTACAAGCTTCATCTCAGATAGTATGAAGAAGAGAAAGATAAAACCATCCAGTAATACATGAAGACCACGGGCATACTTCCTTTCGAGAGCTTATGAGGCTGTGCCAGAACCATTTGACAAGATACCTGAATAAATGAAGCGCAAGATGTCCGATAAACAAGAGCAGAAGAAGGTGTCTTTAACGATGACTCGTAAGGGCGGGTTGCCCGGAGACTCCTGGCTAGCACCTGGAAACGCGGGGTCTCTGTTTATAGTAAAGAGGTCCTGGGTAGTTTGGATGATACTGGAATCCTGAATGTCGGCAGGACTCTTCACGCTGAAGAGCAGCATGAACACGTGGCTGACGGCGCAGAGGACGATCTTGTGGGCCTCGGCCACCTCCTTTAACTCCGGGCTGTAAAACACCACGTCCACGCACTGGCAGCACAACAGCAAGTTGTTCAAGTCGGCGTTATAATGCGACGCTTCAGCCTTCAAGACGGGCATTTTCTCTGTTTCAAAAGAGAAGATAAGAATAACAAACTGCTCTTTAGGTCTTCAGACCCCTGTCACTTCAGGTTTAAACACAACAAAACAATCTATTTTTTTAAAAAGATTATTAGGTTGAACCATAAGAAGTTGCCAATATTTGGCCATTTTGGACCCAGAAAAACAGCACCTTTTCTAGAGCTTCACCTAATTATAAACTAACTATCCAGGAATGACAGATACACAGAAATACTGTATTTACCTTTTATAGTACAAATGAAAAATGTACCGAGGCCACAAAGAGCATTTCTCACTATCTGTGCCCCCACATAAATATTTCTCCAAATGCTCGATTTTAGTTATGTTCACTGTCATCATTCTTCACCTGATAAAAAATTCAAAGAAAGTTCTGAAGAGCCCAACCTCACGTCTGAAGTCGTTTTCTTCCCAGAACAACCGAAGGCAGAGGAATGAACTGTTAAAACTGCAGCCTCTCAAAAGCCAGGGTTCCGAGTTTTGGACTCGATGGTTTAAAACCATCTTGACCATTTTATTCTGATGCTAAAATTTGTCTTTCCTTCCTAGTAAAACATTATGCTGCCCCACAACCAGATTTTTCCTCTCGGCACACGTCAAGGAGATTGCTGGTCAGGTTCCATGATTTCCACAAGGGGATGCAACCTTCCATTCCCTAGTTTGATCACTAACTAAATTACATTAGCCTCCATCAGTTCAGAACATCGGCCCCAAGAACCCACGCCCAGGTCCTCATCATAGACTCTAATTGTGAACAGTCTGCTAACTTTCATCTAAAGCTACGCTGAGGAAAGTGTGACCTGGGAAGGGTTGCCTGAAGGATATACAATCATCCTTCTTCAGGAATAAAAACAATTCTTTATTCTAAAGCAGAACTCCAGTCTACAAACTGGACAACAAGGTAAGCTGGGGGCCAGGTTCATTCTGCCCCGTACCCTATCCATCCTCTTCTCTCCATTACCACAGGCACTCTACAGATCCTGAGAACAGTTTATAGAAACCACGTGCCCCAAAGCCCAGGATCGGTCCTTAGAAGAAGTCAGCACCAGAACAAACGTGCACCCCAGACCCTGAGTTATGATCAGTGCGATACCACAGCGCTCCCGTGGGAAGGGCTCACCTGCCCACTATCTCACCTGCTGGCCCCAGATGAAGACCCACAGGTTGAGGTGCTAAATGACCTGAAGAATTTTGCCTTGTCTGAGCAACTGGTATGTTTTCTCTTCTTGATTAAGAAGAACTAAGAAATTATGCATCAGTATTATTGACTTGGCCAGCCCCCACTCATCTTCACATCCAGGAAGTAATTAAGGGCCCAGGGTTTGCTACTAACAGACCACATCACCCCTCTCACCCTGCATATCACAAAGTTCAAAGCCAATTTTACTGTCTGTATGCCCACATTTTTGGAACTGACTTCCCATACAAAATTACACTCTCTTGGCTTGTTTATGCACATTCATTCATTCACCAAATACTTAACAAGTACAAACGATATCCATAATTACTTGATCTGAATACAGTATTATTTTACCATTGCTATTACAAGATTATGCAATAAGTTCTGGTAAGTTGATATAATTTATTTTTAACTTTATTTTCCTCTAACCCTATATCATGAACATTTTCAAACAGTCATAAACCTCAAAGAATGATACAGTGAGCACACATATATCTTGCCCTTAAATTCTGTAATTATTAACACTTTCCTTTTTGGCCTTATCTCTAAATTTTCTCTCTCCCTCTGTGTGTGTGCATCTCTCCTTCACTCACAAACCATTTAAAAGTAACTTGTAATCATCAGGATACTTTAGTTCTAAATACTTTCATATTTACTCATAACCATATTTATCTTCTAAGAATAAGAACATTCTTCTACTAAACACAATACTATTATCATATATAAGAAAATCTATAGTAATCCCATGCTGCTGTTGCTAAGTCACTTCAGTCGTGTCCGACTCTGTGTGGCCCCACAGACGGCAGCCCACCAGGCTCCCCTGTCCCTGGGATTAGTATCATCCAATTTCCCATCCATAATGAAATTTTACCCAACTGTCCCAAGAACATCTTTTAGATGTTTTTATGGAACCTGTATCCACTCAAAGTTCATGCATCACTTCTGGCTATTTCTCACTGGACTATAATTTAGAGCAGCTCTCTACCACACAAACCATTCTTAAAAGAATCTATAGGTTCAAGTTTTCAAGACAATAGTTCTCAAAATGTGATCCAGGTACCACCTGCTTCAGAATCATCTGGGAGGCTTATTTAAAAATCAGATTCAGACTCCATCCCAGATTCACTGAATTGGAATGTCAGGTGAGTCCTAACACATTCAAATTTGAGAACAACTGCCCTCATGCTTTTGAAATGATCTACAATAAATATCAACAGAATGTTTAGACATGGGCTAATAAACACACCTGGCTGTTCAAGCTGAGGTGGTCTAATTCCATGAAACGAGTTGCTCATCTTCCTTCTCTTCATTTTTTCACTTGTCTTCTGATTTAAGGCTTGGATCATGAAATATTCCAACTAAAACAAGAATCAACTGTTAGAGCTCTGACACAATTATGTATCTGACATGATTATTTGGACCCAAAATCACAGCTGCCAGTACCATCGACATGCATGCCTTAGCCAATGCTTTTCAATTTTTTTTATTTTTTTAAAACGTCTATCAAGTAGAACAGTCTGTGCCTTGTCTAAACATAAACTATCATTCAAGGAAAAAACTGTACTTTCTCTTGAATAATCAAGAATGCCAAGCAGTACATCCATGTGACTATCAATAACCATCTCATGGGCAACTATAACAACTGACACTAGAAAAATTCAAACCAAGAGCAGATCTTTAGCTTTGGGTCACATATGCTCACAACAATTCGGAAAGTTCATATGCGCTCTGCTTTTTTTCCTGAACAGATTACTTTGAAATGGATCCATCATTTCATAAATTAAAAAACTTAACCACATGCACTTACACAGCTCTGGGCATGTGATGCCTGGGGCAAAAGTACATAAGGAGGTCCACACACCACCTACCTAAATGTTTAAATGTTGCAAATCAAGAAAATAAACTGTTACGTAAAATATATTCTATCCTCCTGCTTTGCCAAGTATGTCATCATTTAAACTGGAAGGCCTGGTTCAGATTTAAATTCTGAGACTCCTCAGAGTTTCCTGCAGCACAGAGAGCTGGCCCCTAACTCCTGGGACCCAAGACCTGCCTTCTGCTCTCCACCTGCCCACCCCACACTCCCCTACCTGGGGCACTGGAGCAGGCAGGCAGATATCCACCCCTCCACAACTGAGGCCCAGCCACTCTCCCCTCCCCAACTCCTCATATCCAGTCACCCCTCAGGCCTCAGGGTGTACATTATCAGACATGTGGGCTACCTTCAGGGAGAGGGACACATGGAAGAGACTGGAACTGACTGGGCAAAACAGACTCAGCAAAACAGACTCAGCACCAGCTGGTCAGAGGACTCAGGATGCTGGGTCACACAGCACAGAACGCAATGCTCTGTGTTGATGGAAATGTCCTATAACAACTGTGCTAATCACGGAACAGTAGCCACTAGCTAAATGTAGCTATGGAGGACCTGACCTTCTTCAGGAATAAAAACAATTCTTTATTCTAAAGCAGAACTCCAGTCTACAAACTGGACAACAAGGTAAGCTGGGGGCCAGGTTCATTCTGCCCCGTACCCTATCCATCCTCTTCTCTCCATTACCACAGGCACTCTACAGATCCTGAGAACAGTTTATAGAAACCACGTGCCCCAAAGCCCAGGATCGGTCCTTAGAAGAAGTCAGCACCAGAACAAACGTGCACCCCAGACCCTGAGTTATGATCAGTGCGATACCACAGCGCTCCCGTGGGAAGGGCTCACCTGCCCACTATCTCACCTGCTGGCCCCAGATGAAGACCCACAGGTTGAGGTGCTAAATGACCTGAAGAATTTTGCCTTGTCTGAGCAACTGGTATGTTTTCTCTTCTTGATTAAGAAGAACTAAGAAATTATGCATCAGTATTATTGACTTGGCCAGCCCCCACTCATCTTCACATCCAGGAAGTAATTAAGGGCCCAGGGTTTGCTACTAACAGACCACATCACCCCTCTCACCCTGCATATCACAAAGTTCAAAGCCAATTTTACCGTCTGTATGCCCACATTTTTGGAACTGACTTCCCATACAAAATTACACTCTCTTGGCTTGTTTATGCACATTCATTCATTCACCAAATACTTAACAAGTACAAACGATATCCATAATTACTTGATCTGAATACAGTATTATTTTACCATTGCTATTACAAGATTATGCAATAAGTTCTGGTAAGTTGATATAATTTATTTTTAACTTTATTTTCCTCTAACCCTATATCATGAACATTTTCAAACAGTCATAAACCTCAAAGAATGATACAGTGAGCACACATATATCTTGCCCTTAAATTCTGTAATTATTAACACTTTCCTTTTTGGCCTTATCTCTAAATTTTCTCTCTACCTCTGTGTGTGTGCATCTCTCCTTCACTCACAAACCATTTAAAAGTAACTTGTAATCATCAGGATACTTTAGTTCTAAATACTTTCATATTTACTCATAACCATATTTATCTTCTAAGAATAAGAACATTCTTCTACTAAACACAATACTATTATCATATATAAGAAAATCTATAGGAATCCCATGCTGCTGTTGCTAAGTCACTTCAGTCGTGTCCGACTCTGTGTGGCCCCACAGACGGCAGCCCACCAGGCTCCCCTGTCCCTGGGATTAGTATCATCCAATTTCCCATCCATAATGAAATTTTACCCAACTGTCCCAAGAACATCTTTTAGATGTTTTTATGGAACCTGTATCCACTCAAAGTTCATGCATCACTTCTGGCTATTTCTCACTGGACTATAATTTAGAGCAGCTCTCTACCACACAAACCATTCTTAAAAGAATCTATAGGTTCAAGTTTTCAAGACAATAGTTCTCAAAATGTGATCCAGGTACCACCTGCTTCAGAATCATCTGGGAGGCTTATTTAAAAATCAGATTCAGACTCCATCCCAGATTCACTGAATTGGAATGTCAGGTGAGTCCTAACACATTCAAATTTGAGAACAACTGCCCTCATGCTTTTGAAATGATCTACAATAAATATCAACAGAATGTTTAGACATGGGCTAATAAACACACCTGGCTGTTCAAGCTGAGGTGGTCTAATTCCATGAAACGAGTTGCTCATCTTCCTTCTCTTCATTTTTTCACTTGTCTTCTGATTTAAGGCTTGGATCATGAAATATTCCAACTAAAACAAGAATCAACTGTTAGAGCTCTGACACAATTATGTATCTGACATGATTATTTGGACCCAAAATCACAGCTGCCAGTACCATCGACATGCATGCCTTAGCCAATGCTTTTCAATTTTTTTTATTTTTTTAAAACATCTATCAAGTAGAACAGTCTGTGCCTTGTCTAAACATAAACTATCATTCAAGGAAAAAACTGTACTTTCCTTGAATAATCAAGAATGCCAAGCAGTACATCCATGTGACTATCAATAACCATCTCATGGGCAACTATAACAACTGACACTAGAAAAATTCAAACCAAGAGCAGATCTTTAGCTTTGGGTCACATATGCTCACAACAATTCGGAAAGTTCATATGCGCTCTGCTTTTTTTCCTGAACAGATTACTTTGAAATGGATCCATCATTTCATAAATTAAAAAACTTAACCACATGCACTTACACAGCTCTGGGCATGTGATGCCTGGGGCAAAAGTACATAAGGAGGTCCACACACCACCTACCTAAATGTTTAAATGTTGCAAATCAAGAAAATAAACTGTTACGTAAAATATATTCTATCCTCCTGCTTTGCCAAGTATGTCATCATTTAAACTGGAAGGCCTGGTTCAGATTTAAATTCTGAGACTCCTCAGAGTTTCCTGCAGCACAGAGAGCTGGCCCCTAACTCCTGGGACCCAAGACCTGCCTTCTGCTCTCCACCTGCCCACCCCACACTCCCCTACCTGGGGCACTGGAGCAGGCAGGCAGATATCCACCCCTCCACAACTGAGGCCCAGCCACTCTCCCCTCCCCAACTCCTCATATCCAGTCACCCCTCAGGCCTCAGGGTGTACATTATCAGACATGTGGGCTACCTTCAGGGAGAGGGACACATGGAAGAGACTGGAACTGACTGGGCAAAACAGACTCAGCAAAACAGACTCAGCACCAGCTGGTCAGAGGACTCAGGATGCTGGGTCACACAGCACAGAACGCAATGCTCTGTGTTGATGGAAATGTCCTATAACAACTGTGCTAATCACGGAACAGTAGCCACTAGCTAAATGTAGCTATGGAGGACCTGAAATGTGGATAGTGCACTTAGGAATGGAATTTTTTATTATTATTTATGCATGTACGTGTAAGTCTCTTGAGACTCCCCTGGACTGCAAGGAGATCCAAACTGTCAATCTTAAAGGAAATCAGTCCTGAATATTCATTGGAAGGACTGATGCTGAAGCTGAAGCTCCAATACTTTGACCACCCAATGCGAAGAGCTGACTCATTGAAAAAGATCCTGATGCTGGGAAAGATTGAGGGCAGAAGGAGAAGGGGACGACAGAGGATGAGATGGTTGGATGGCATCACCACCTCAATGGACTTGAGTTTGAGCAAGCTCCAGGAGATAGTGAAGGACAGGAAGCCTGGTGTGCTGCAGTCCATGGGGTGGCAAAGTGTTGGACATGACTTGGTGACTGAACAGCAAATATTATTTATGTATGTATGGGCTTCCCGTGTGGCTAAGCAATAAAGAATCTGTCTGCAATACAAGAGACGTGCACTCGATCCCTGGGTTTGGGAGTTTCCCTGGAGAAGGAAATGGCAACCCACTCCAGTAGTCTTGCCTGGAAAATCCCATGGACAGAGGAGCACTGAATGTGAGATAGAAAAAGTGAAACAAGCTAGATAAAAGTAAAAGATGCTTACAGAGTCCAGTTGTTTAAAAATAAACATGGCTGCTCATTAGAGATATATTTGGAGCTCTGGTTTAAAAAACAAGAAAGCACTACCTGGGCATTTGTATTTTTCAAAAAATTCCAAGATAATTCTGATATACATCTGGATTTTTAAAAGTGATTACAGGTTCTTCTATTAAGTGGTAGTTTTGGAGATACAGAATTCTATAATTTTTCTGTTGGCCAATCATGATGCAGTGGTATTAAGTGAGTAATAGTTACACAATCACAATAGTAAAATATGTTTATCAGTTTTCACAACCAATAACCAGACAAAGAATAAAAGATAATTATAACTGCACGCCATAATGGCAAGATGATTAAACTGTCAATATTAAATTATTACATGCAACCTGGTGGGAAGGAGAGTGATGTGCTACATGGAAGTGTATACAGCACAGGTTTGCATCTGCTCAGCGGGTCTATGTCTTTTGGTTGATGCTCCATTTACATTTAAGCTAATTATCAATATTATGATTCTATTACTGCTTTCTTAATTGTTCTGGGTTTATTTTCTGTAGGTAGAGATTTTCTTGGGCTTCCCTGGTGGCTCAGACGGTTAAGAATCCGCCTGCAACTCAGGAGACCTACATTTGCTCCCTGGGTTGGGAAGATCCCCTGGAGGAGGGAAAGGCAACCTCCTCTGGTATTCTGGCCTGGAGAATCCCATGGACAGAGAAGCCTGGCGGGCTACAGTCCATGGGGTTGCAAAGAGTCAGACAGGGCTGAGTGACTCAGCACAGCACAGCACAGGGCTTTTCCTCCTCTTGTTTTCTGCTTAGAGAAGTTCCCTTAGCAATTGTAAAGCTGGTTGGGTGGTGCTGAATTCTTTTAATTTTTGCTTGTCTGGAAAGCTTTTGATTTCTCCATCAAATCTGAAGGAGAGTTGCTGGGTAGAGTATTTCTGCTTATAGGTTCTTCCCTTTCCTTACTTTAAATATGTCATGCCATTCCCTTCTGGCTTGTAGTTTCTGTTGAGAAACCAGCTGATGGCCTGATGGGAGGTCGCTGGCATGTTATCTGTCATTCTTCCTTGGCTGCTTTTGATACTTTAAGTTTTGTCAGTTGGATCACTATGTCTCAGTGTGTGCTTCCTTGGGTTCATCCTGTTTGGGACACTCTGTGCTTCCTGGACTTGGCTGACTCTTTTCTTTCCCATGTTAGGGAAGTTTTCAGTTATTATCTCTTCAAATATTTTCTCAGGTCCTTTCTCTCTTCTCCTTCTGGGACCCCTACAACGTGAAAACTGGTGTGTTTAATGTCCCAGAGGTCTCGGAGACCGTTTTCATTTCCTTTCGTTCTTTTTCCCTGTATTCTGTTCTGTGGCAGTGATTTCCACCATTCTGCCCTCCAGGTAATTTATCTGTGCTTCTGCCTGTTACTCCGCTAAGGATCCCTTCTAGAGCATTACTCACCTCTGTTGGCTCTTTAGTTCTTACAGGTCTTTGGTTAACATTCTTTGCATCTTCTCAATTTTTGCCTCCATTCCTTTCCCAAGATCCTGAATCAAATTCACTGTCCTTATTCTGAATTCTTTTTCTGGAAGGTTGCCTATCTCTACCTCATTTAGCTGTTTTTCTGGGGTTTTACCTTGTCCCTTCATCTGGGACATAACTTTCCGCTTTTTCATGCTGATTAACTTTCGGTGATGTGGTTTTATATTAGTAGATGGGAGATTGTGGTTCTTCTTGCTTCTTCTGTCTGCCTTTTTTGATGGAGGAGACTATGAGGCTTGTGTAAGCTTTCTGATGGGAGCGACTGGTGGTGGGAAAAACTGGGTCTTGCTCTGGTGGGCAGGACCTTGCTCAGTAAAGCTTTAATTCAATTATCTGCTCACGGGTGGGGTTTCGGTCCCTCCCTGCTAGTTTTTTGGTCTGAGGCAACCCAGCCCTGACCTCCCTGGTAGCTCACACAATAAAGCTTCTGCCTACAATGCGGGAGACCTGGGTTCAATCCCTGGATCAGAAAGATCTCCTGGAGAAGGAAATGGCAACCCACCCCAGTATTCTTGCCTGGAAAATCTCATGGACAGAGGAGCCTGGTAGGCTACAGTCCACGGGGTCGCAAAGGGTTAGACCCGACTGAGCGACTTCACTTTATAACCCAGCCCTACAAGCTAGTCTACAGGCTCCATTATCTGGCTAATGGTGATCTCCAAGGGTGTTTACACCAAAGGGGACCTTCCCAGACAGCTGCTGCCAGTCCCCCCATCCCTGCAATGAGCCCCTGCTGACCCACGCCTCCATAGGAGACCCTCCAACACTAGCAGGTCGTTTTGGTTTAGTTTCCAGTGGAGTCACTGCTCCTTTCCTCTGAGTCTTGATTGATCCGTGCAAGGTTTTGTTTGTGCCCTCCAAGCCTGCAGTCTCCATCTCCCCCAGTCCTGTGGAAGCCTTGTAATCCAATCCCACTGGGCTTCAAGGTCAGATTCTCTGGGGATTCCCAGTCCCTTTGTCAGGTCTGTAGGTAGGGAAGCCCAACACAGGGTTCCAAACCTTCACAGCAGCTGGAGAACTTCTTTGGTATTAACTGTTCTCCGGTTTGAGGGTCACCCACCCAGCGGGTATGGGATTTGACTTCACCGTGACTGCGCCCCTCCTACCATCTCACTGCGGCTTCTTTGTCTCTGGATGTGGGGCATCGCTTTCTGGTAGGTTCCAGTGTCCCCATGCTGATGGTTGTTCAGCAGCTAGTGCTCTTCCAAAAGGAGTGGACAGCATGTGCTCCTATTCTGGCACCTTGAACCGGAAGTCTCCTGCATTATTTCTAGATTAATTTAAATATAAACAGCCAGATGTGGCTAGTGGCTACCACACGGACGGTGCAGGCCAGGAGGGGAGCTACGAGCTGCAGTGGGCACCTCCCCACGGGTCCATCAGCTGGCGCTCCAGGGGTAGGGTGCAACCAGAGGAGGCCTTCCAGAGCTCAAGGGCACAGGCTGCCCTTGGCCAGGTCTGAGGGTATTAATAGTGAAATGCACCTCACTCTGACATTAACACTCCATCCATAATCTTGCAAATACCACTGTTTCTTACACTCAAGGTCCCAGTTATATTTTACTATTCAAGGGTCTAAAGGAGACCATTCTGATCTTATTTTCATCTTCTCATTGAGTCTTGAGATAAGGCAAAAGGAAACCACAAGCTTTTCTCCAGACTCTGACCACTTCTTTGATTCTTACCACGCCTCCAACTCTAGGTGTTAGGAACACAGAGAAACAACGAGCAAAGAGAAGAGAACCTGGGAGCGGGGAAATGGGAAGATCGATCCTGAGAGCCTCAGGGCCAGGAACCTGGAAAGGGAACATGAGATCAAAGATGCCAGCACTCCTTCTTCTCCAACAAATGAAACCAAGCTGTCCTATCCCCTTTCAGTTCAGTTCAGGCGCTCAGTCGTGTCCAACTCTTTGCGACCCCATGGACTGCAGCACACCAGGCTCCCCTGTCCTCCACCATCCCCCAGAGTTTGATCAAACTCATGTCCACTGAGTCAGTGATGCTATCCAACCATCTCATCATCTGCCACCCCCCTCCACCTCTTCTCTTTCTGCCTTCAATCTTTTCCAGCATTATGGTCTTCTCCAATGAGTTGGCTTTTTGCATCAAGTGGCTAAAGGGGTGGAGTTTCTGCATGGGTCCTTCCAATGAATATTCAGAGTTGATTTCCTTCAGGATTGATTCATTTGATCACCTTGCAGTTCAAGGGACTCTCAAGAGTTTTCTCCAGCACCACAGTTTGAAAGCACCAATTCTTTGGCACTCTGTCTTCTTTTGGTCCAACTCTCATAGCCATATATGACTACTGGAAAAGCCATAGCTTTGACTATATAGACTTTTGTTGACAAAGTGATGTCTCCATTTTTTAATACACTGTCTAGGTTTCTCATAGCTTTTCTTACAAGAATGAAGTGAAAATTGTTCAGTCATGTCCAACTCTTTGAGACACCATGGACGATAATCCATAGAATTCTCCAGGCCAGAATACTGGAGTGGGCAGCCTTTCCCTTCTCCAGGGGATCTTCCCAACCCAGGAATTGAACTGGAGTCTCTTGCATTGCAGGTGGATTCTTTACCAACTGAGCTATCAAGGAAGTCCACCCAAGAACCAAGCATCTTTGAATTTCATGGCTGTAGTCACTGTCTGTCCACAGCGATTTTGGAGCCCAAGAAAATAGTCTGTCACTGTTTCCACTTCACAGCAAACAGAAGGGGGGAAGTGGAAGCAGTGACAACCACAACCATTTCACAAGATTAAAACTATTCTTGATTTTAAAACTAAAGTTCTAACTGTGGTTCTAAGAAACAGCTACAGCGCCAACCTGACAAATGACTAATTTATGTGACGGGATTCCCACTTACCACTCCTCCGAAATACTTTCCTATGTAGAGGTCGTCGAGGCTGTGCAGCTCCAGGTAGGTGGCTCCCAGCTCTTTGGCAAGCTGGACCCCTTCCGTCGTGCTGACGCAGCTCCCTCTGTCTGAGGTGCACAGCGGGCACGTGCAGGGTAATTCTTCTGAGAAAACGAACATGACGAACAGAGCGTTTTGAAATGAAACACACACACACAAATGTGCACAGACAACCTGGACATTAAACAACAAATTAAGAGCTCACACCAGAATCACAGTTCAAGGCCACTTCATATAGCCACGATCCACTAGACTCTGAATGAGAAGTGTTGATGATAACTGCAAGGTCCCTAAAATAAATAAGCTTTAAATGGAAGAACAACGAACAAGATCTTATAAAGTAGATGAATTTTTAAATAAGTGAATGAATACTACCAAGGTTATTACAGTAACTAAAATGCTAAGCTTGCTTCCTTTTATACAACTTCAACCATAAAACCATGGGCTGGCATTTTTTGTTGTTGTAATAACCTTTAAATACATTCACCAAGTTTGGGCTTCCCTGGTGGCTCAGAGGTTAAAGCATCTGCCTGCAATGCAGGAGACCTGGGTCCGATCCCTGGGTTGGGAAGATCCCGTGGAGAAAGAAATGGCAACCCATTCCAGTATTCTAGCCTGGAGAATCCCATGGATGGAGGAGCCTGGCAGGCTACAGTCCACGGGGTTGCAAAGAGTTGGACATGACTGAGCGACTTCACTCACTCAAGTTTGAATACATCTTTTACTTTAACAGAATCCTCAATTTGGCCTCAATCCTGAAGGCTGCAAAACTGTCAATCATTCCAAATTTCATATGAAGTACATTCTTATTAATCCAGACATTTCAATGGCTGAACTCTAAAGCATTCAACTGCAGTGACCAAATTCAATTACTTTTCATCTTTTGCTCCAAGATCATAAAACTAAAAAAAACTTAAAGCATAAATTACTCAAGATGTGAACTGCCCCAAGAATCACGTACAGACCTATGGCTGGGAAGGTGGTAAACCAACCTGTCCGCAGACTCTGCCTTAATAAGGCTAATCGTGTATGTTCAACTCCATATTTGCCAGCCAGCTTTGTTCTGTTTCACGCTACACTTCGGATATGTCATTGCTTAAAAAGCAGCCAAGTCCATTTCCAAGAAATCATATCGTTGTAGGTTGGCTTCCCTGAGAAACAGACTCTGACATGGAGACACTGTGTGGAGGAGGCTTTCTGGGGGGTGATCCTGGAAACAGATCTCCTCAGGAGTGCAGGAAGCTGCACTCCACAGAGAAAGGACTCGAACTGCACTGTTGTTGCAACAGACACTTCAGTTACCGGACAGGAGACTCTGGAGCTTAGATGGCCCTTGAGAGGGATTCCCCACACAAAACTGGGTTTCTATATCCCTAAATCAGCCAGTAAGTAGAGGAGGGTTGCCTTGTGGAGAGAGCAAAACCTTGGGCAAGCAGCTTGTATCAACAGAGGGTACTGCCTGGAAAGGGACTCAGCTGTGACCCCCAGGGGCCAAAAGACCTGGTAGCTGAAAGTACAGCGGCCCTGACAGGGCATTTAGGCTGCTGCCCCTATCCCCACAGCACACAGAACAAACGTCCTATCAATGAGCAGCGCAGAGATGGAGCATCTATATGAATGCAGGGCATGCATACCAAGGATATTCAGTGCCACGTGCATATGTAATACCCAGGGGCACACATACACCTAAGAACTAGATAATTTCAATTCACTGAAAGCATTCTGAGCTCAGAAACCATGCATTCACATCCTCATTTTGCAGAGGAGGAAACTGAAGCTCAGAAAGGTCGTGACATGTCTAAGTCTCCTCATGTCTTCGAGACAAAGAAACAACAATAAAACTGTTGCTTCCTACACCTGATAAAGAGCCATCAAAAGATAAGATAAAATTTCAGTTTGCATAAAAATGCCATGATTTAAAAGTGAAGCTTGGTTTCACTAAAGTATGCAATAAATAATAAGTCTAGTCTGAGTTTTTGCACTTTTTTTTTTCTAAGATTGTATTAGGTTCAGAGCAAATAAAGTTATCATACACAAGTTAGCCTATCTTGAAAAAGAACACACTGGCATTTCACATTCTTTACAAAGCCATCATAAACAGGGCCTTTGACTCTCTGAAGACAGAGATCTTCTCATGTCTACAAAGCTCTCCTTATATTGATGGAATGGGGTGGGTAGGCAAATCATCTTATTAAACATTATTTTGGGGCAAAAAATAAAATCAGTACCATTTTGAGTGAAAAATTAGTGAGCATAATGTAAAATAATTGTGAGGAAACAATCTTGGTTTGAGGGAAAAATCCACTTACTGTCAGGCCTAACCCAGCTGAGCGAGGTTTTCCAGCGTATGTAGCCACAAGCATCTTACCAACCTAGAAAGTGTCTCCTAATGTCCAATCGTTACATCTCCTCTATGTCACAGAAGACATTGCTTTTTGTTCACTTGCACCCAAAAGGAAAAAATGTCTAGCCATTACATATTAGGTAGGAGAATCAGCAAAATGTTTATGAATTAAATAAACCAACACTTAGCATTTCATCAGTAACACTCAGGAGACCCCAAATAGTTTTAAACTGCAGTGCCTTCTTCAAGACTCACACCTACTGAGCCTTCCTCCAGAGCCCTGGAACCCTGGGAATCAGTGTTACATTTCCAGTTAACACTGCAGTCTTTTCTCTCCCCTTATATATTATCTTTCAAGGTAGTACCACAAAATGTTTAATTTTTTTTCAAAGCAAACACAATGTAACTCTGGAATTAAGATGAATGGCATCTCTTTCAAAAGAGTGGCTTTGAGAACCGATATGGCAACCCACTCCAGGATTCTTGCCTGGAAAATTCCATGGATGGAGGAGCCTGGCAGGCTACAGTCCATGGGGTCGCAGAGTTGGACACCACTGAGCGACTTCACTTTCACTTTCTTCAGGATGATGCTTACAACGTTGCCAGTGCTTCAGAGTATTAGAAATCTTTTTAGGAATTCCAGCCTAGCAATGTACTAGGCTCTCTCAGAGCTTCAAAAAGACAAGACAGGATGCCTGCTTTTAGGAGCTTAAGGCTATGAATACACCTTTGCCAAGTTTGGAAAAAAAATTTCTACTTTAAAGACAAATTCAATATTTAATAAAAG
This sequence comes from Madoqua kirkii, assembly GCA_006408675.1. Lineage (NCBI taxonomy): Eukaryota > Metazoa > Chordata > Mammalia > Artiodactyla > Bovidae > Madoqua > Madoqua kirkii. Next base: position 44,338 of record SJYC01100101.1, read on the forward strand.
CCAAAAATTTATTCAGAGCCAAGTACGATGAAGACACACACACACAGTCAAGCTTGTCAAAACACGTATAACAAAGCAAGGAGATGAGACTGACTGTACTTGCTGAACTTGTTCTCAAAGCAGCTGGAGAAAGGAGTTACAGAGCACCCAGCACACTGGACTGCAAGGGGTTCCAGGAGCGAGGAATATTCCAGGAAGGAGGAGCAATCCGTGTCCCTGACCCAAAGAGCCAGCTTTAGCTTTGTAATTACCCTGCGATCACATTTCACATGGGAAATTAATTTCACCCTGTTAGTGAAAATGATTTTTCACGTCTATATACATCATTCATAAAGCCATTCATTCACGTGTTGAACAAACGTTTTTTGAGCAGCCACTGCACCTCAAATAGCAGGGTAATAAAGATGCACAGATAACTGAAACTCATCATTAACCGAGCCCAGGCAGACAACGACGGGACCATTATAATAAGTACTGAAATAAAGGTGTATGAAATCACCATAGGAACAGAGGAGAAATTAACTCTTCCTGGGGGATGGGGGAGGGCGTCACAGAAGAGCGAACAGTTTCCAGGGTAAGGACAAATTCAGTATGAAGACAAGATGGGCTGTGCAGAGGGGTACTCTATATGGTACAACACGGCACATGTGGAGGCCTGAATGTGAGAAAAAGAACATGTCACTTCCACTTTCAAGAGGACAAGCTAAGCCCACAGTGCAATCTCCTCTTCCTGCCAAACCACAGAAATCATGTAATGGGGGGTGGGATGGAAGGGAAGGAGAGAGATGGGGCGGCGGGGGGCAGTGGAGAGAGGAGTAAAAGGGAGATGAACCTATGCCAACACTGGAAAATTAGGGGAGAGACTCTCATAAGACTATAAACTAGGGGTCCCTGAGAGGATGCAGGTGGCGAGCACAGGACCAGAGAGGAACCTGGAGGCTCAGAGGACAGGGGCCACCTCACGCCCTGCAGCAACATGGAAGTGCTCCCTGCTTCACGAAGGGGGGCGAGGAGCAGCCCGAGGGCCCCCAAGTGGCCCGGGGCAGGGCAGGCCTAAGGTGAGTCTGCACACCCTTCTATACCAGGAGGATGAAGGATCCAAGAATTAACCGGAACGAGCATGAAGACGCAAATGGGGGGTACCTGGAGTATCAGAAAGCATAATGAGAATAGATTCTGAAACATTGAATTTAAATAACCAACCCATGAATTTTTCGTAATGATTTCAAAGAAAGAGGCAGGAGCAGAGAAAAGGCAGAACTCTACTTACGGTCATGATAGTGAAACCAAAGTGGCTCAGGCGTGTCCAGCTCTCTGCGACCCGTGGACTGTACAGCCCATGGGATTCTCCAGGCCAGAATACTGGAGTGGACAGCCTCTCCCTTCTCCAGGGGAGCTTCCTGACCCAGGGATCAAACCCAGGTCTCCCATACTGCAGGTGGATTCTTTACCAGCTGAGCCACAAGGGACGCCCCACTCTACTTACAGTAGCATGCCAACTAATAAATGAAGAAGGAAAGATAGGAAATCACTATTTTGCAACCCCAGTGATCACAACTGAAGGGATCATGCAAAATAACGGGTTTGGATTCTTATTAATAATGTCAGTGCCATGAAAGATACCCTTCCCGCCCCCCGCCCAAAAAAAAACAGCTAGGAACCTGGGAACTGTTCTGAATTAAGAGACCAGGGAGACATGAGAACTAAAGGCAACACACAGTCCTTAATTTCATACTGAACTTTTCTAAAAAATTAGAATACATGGGAAAATGTGAACATGGGTTCTATTTTAAATAATAATGTAACAGGTAATAGTATGTTTCTTGAGTGATGGTTGCATTATAGTTAATAGGAAAATGGTTCTGTTCTTAGAAGAGACACGCTTAATTAATCAGGACTGAAGAAATTTCATAATGTTTATAATTTACCATCAAATGGTTGAAGCAAACAGAAAAAAGTGTGTGTTTTTAATTTCTGGAGCTTACTGTCCTATTCTTGTCAAGTTCTTAGGTCTGGAATTTTGCAAATAGAAAAAAAAAGATCTAGAGGATTGAAAGAGTTGAGTATTATGATCTGACATACTCTAGGATGGTTATTCCGAGAATCTATTTCAGAAAGAAGCCAAGCAGGAAGAATTGACCAGCAGCTGATCTACCAGCAAGCCTAAGCTTCCAAGCCCTTCCTTACGGCTTGTTTCCAAAGTCCTGGGAGAAACCTGGGCCTTGGGTTCTTTCACATGACATATGCTTTCGTAAAATATGCAAAATGAGATAGTCTGTCTATGTCTGGTGAAGACACAGGCCTCCTTCCAGTCCAGCTCACTTCACCTTGCATCAAGCAGCTTTGGAGTAGCTGTAGATATTTTTAGGACGCTGCTAAAGAGGAATTTAAATTTAGGTTTCGTGAGATACTATTTGCGGTCTGTAGTCACTTCCGTGTAAGTGTTTGCGAGCTGTCTCGGTACATGAACGGCCTTCAGGAATGCTTCTTCCACCCACAGTGCAGCCTAGTCCAGCATCAGGACACAAAGAGGCAGGGCTGAGAGACAAGCAAACACAACACAAACCATGGTGCCAGCTCCAAAAAAACCCCAATTATCCTTCTTTTTGCTCTACAGAAAATCTCAGAAAGGGGTGATCATGTGAAGACTCGATCAAAGAATCTGCAGCCAAAAAATATAAGAACAGTTAGAGGTGTCAGGTTTCTAAATAAAAGAAACTTTAAAAAAAATGTCTGTGGTATTTGGCAGCTTTTCTGGAGTTATAATTTCTTTGGCTTTCTTTTCACATTCTGAATAAAACATTCATTTGTATACAGGTATGTCTGTTATTTTGTAGTTTTTTTCTTTTTTAACCTTACAAAGAACTTCTACCATTGTATAGATCTCAAATCCTACAAAATTTGGAACTGCCCGTTTAGATAAAAAAGAAAGTCATTCTGACAGATAATTAAATCACTAGGATCTGAAATTCAGTAAAGATGATGAGTTTGAGGTTTATTTAAAATATAAATCAAAACAGCTTCTGAGTCAACTGGATATGCAGAACAGGAAAAAAAGACTGCCTAGATGATTCTAGGGTGGGAGAACAGATAAGTTTGGCATTATTTATCAAGATTGGGAAACTCAGAATCAATTTAGAACACTTTCTAATACCATACACAAAGATAAACTCAAAATGGATCAAAGACCTAATGTAAGATCAGAAACTATAAAACTCTCACAGGAAAACAGGCAGAACACTCAATGACATAGATCAAAGCAAGATCCTCCATGACCCACCTCCTAGAGGAACGGAAATAAAAACAAAAGTAAACAAGTGGGACCTGATTTAACTTAAAAGCTTTTGCACAGCAAACGAAACTATAAGCAAGGTGAAAAGACAATCCTCAGAATGGGGGAAAATAACAGAAAATTAAACAACTGACAAAGGATTAATTTGCAAAATATACAAGCAGCTCATATAACTCAATGCCAGAAAAACAAACAACTCGATGAAAAAGTGGGGAAAAGACCTAAACAGACATCTCTCCAAAGAAGACATACAGATGGCTAACAAACACATGAAAAGATGCTCAACACTGCTCATTATTAGAGAAATGCAAATCGCAACTACAATGAGGTATCACCTCACACTGGTCAGAATGGCCCTCATCAAAAAGCCTACAAACAATTAATGCTGGAGGGGCGTGGAGAAAACTATCGCTCTTGCACTGCTGGTGGGAATCTAAATTGATAACAGCCGCTATGGAAGATGGTACGGATATTCCTTAAAAAACTAGGAATAAAACCATATGACCCAGCAATCCTAGGCTTATACTCTGAGGAAACCAAAGCTGAAAAAGATACATGTATTCCATTGTTCGCTGCAGCATGATTTATAATAGCTAGAACACGGAAGCAAGCAGATTTGCATTGACAGACGAATGGATAAAGAGGTTGTGGTACATATACACAATGAAATATTACTCAGCCATAGAAAGGAACACATTTGAGTCAGTTCTGATGAGGTGGATGAACCTGGAACCTATTACACAGACTGAGGTTAGTCAGAAAGAGAAAGATAAACATCGAATTCTAACACATATATACGAAATCTTCAAAAAATGGTACTGAAGAACTTACAGGGCAACAATGGAGAAACAGACATGGAGAATAGACTTATGGGCATGGGGAGAGGGGAGGGCGAGATGTGTGGAAAGAGGAACATGGAAACTTACATTACCATGTGCAAAAGAGAGAGCCAACAGGAATTTGCTGTGTGGCTCGGGGAACTCAGACAGGGGCTCTGCATCAACCTAGAGGGGTGGGGTGGGGAGGGAGATGAAGGGAGGTTCAAAAGGGAGGGATACACGTATACCTGTGGCTGATTCATGCTGAGGTTTGACAGGAAACAGCAAAATTCTGTAAAGCAATTATCCTTCAAGTAAAAAAAAAAAAAAGACTGGGGAACTCAATAGAAAGAGGAAGGTATCTGTGGAGACATGGGTCAGGAGAGAGACTGGAGCCAGAGAGAGAGACTGGGTAATCATCCTGTCACTGCAGGGAAGTGAGGACAATAGATTAGCAGGTTCAGGTCAGAGGAAGCAAGAAGAGATGAAATAAAAGGATGGGACCCTGGGCAGCAGCCACAGGGCGGACTGACTTGGTGCACGGGTAAGAGGGAGCCTCGGGGAGCCAGGAAATAAGACAGAGAATTGCAACAACCAGGAAGAGAAGAAGCAGCTTTCCTGAGTGGGGAGAGAGGTGTGTCTGAATAACTTCAAAGGGAAGATTGTTATTAGAATGCCAATTAAATTGAGCGACAGGCATATAATCGGCAGCCCTGAGTGAAAACAAACCCAGCGTCATTTCGAAAGTCAAGTTAGACTGTAACGGAGTCAAGAATGAATGAGAAGTCAGGAAGTGGACTCAGGAAGTGTGGATGACTAGTTCAAGAACCGTGCCCAGCAATAAAAAGAAGGTTAGGGAAATAGAGGGGACATGGGTCAAAGAAGGGTCAAGCCTGGAGGAGCCTGGTAGGCTCCTTTGCAACCACCGGGTTGCAAAGAGTCAGACACGAGTGAGAGACTTCACCAATGCTAAACACATATCTACCATGTGACTCAAAAATCCTCCCAGAAATCTACCTAAGCATCATCAGAAGAATGCAGAGATAAACCCTGGTGTACTTCACTGGTGGCTCAGACGGTTAAGTGTCTGTCCACAATGAGGGAGACCCAGGTTCAATCCCTGGGCCAGGAAGATCCCCTGGAGAAGGAAATGGCAATCCACTCCAGTACTATTGCCTGGAAAATCCCATGGACAGAGGACCCTGGTAGGCTACAGTCCATGGGGTCGCAAAGCGTCGGACATGACTGAGTGACTTCACTTATCACTTACTCATACAATGGGACAATACACAGCAATTAAAAGAGCAAATTACAGATAAGTTCTGTATGTATGAATCTCAAAAGTATCACACTAACTGAAATTAGTCGAACACAAGACATTGCATATTGTATAATTTCATTTCTATGAGGGTCAGGAATTGGTAAAACTAACTTATGATGTTAGAAGTCAGAATAGCAGTTATCTCTGGGGAGGGGTGTTATTAAGTGGGTAGGGGCAAGAGAGGCTTCTGGAACGAGGCAAAAGTTCTATATATCTTGATTTGCATGAGATGGCTGTATAGATGCACCCAAACATAAAAATGCATTAAACTGTGCTCTAAAATTAGTGAAGTCTTTTGCTATATTTCAATAAAAAGGAAGAAAAAAATGAACAAAAACAGAATTTTAAAGACAGTTTTACTGAGGAAATAATCCTTAAGAACTAGAAAACACCATCAATTCAAAGAGAATTCTGAGTTGACCCTGAGATAATTTGACAACAGTATGCGTAGCAGCAACTTCTGAAACTGAACCGAAACAATCCACCAGCTGTGGAGTCAGCAACACTCTCAAGGTGGTGGTGTCAATACATTCAGCTCATTCACCGCATACCTACCCAAAAACTCAGTGCTCAACCCCACAGCCCCATGGGGACAATTTATCTTTCCCAACTGAACAGTCCCTTAGATTGTCAAAAACAGTTTTCCAGGGCTCAGTGTCAGCCTAATAACACTCCCATATCAAAAAGAACAAAATGATTGACTTCCTTCCCTTCAGAAAACTAAGATCATGTCGTCTGGTCCCATCATTTCATGGCAAGTAAGTGGAGAACAGTGGAAACAGTGACAGACTTTATTTTTTTTGGCTCCAAAGTCACTGCAGATGGTGACTGCAACCATGAAATTAAAAGACACTCACTCTTTGGAAGAAAAGCTACGACCAACCTAGACAGCATATTAAAAAGCAGAGACATTACTTTGCCAACAAAGGTCCATCTAGTCAAAGCTATGGTTTTTTCAGTGGTCATGTATACATGTGAGAGTTGGACTATGAAGAAAGCTAAGTGCAGAAGAATTGATGCTTTTGAAGTGTGGTGCTGGAGAAGACTCTTGAGGGTCCCTTGGAGAGCAAGGAGAGCCAACCAGTCTGTCCTAAAGGAAATCAGTCCTGAATCTTCACTGGAAGGACTGATGTTGAAGCTGAAACTCCAATACTTTGGCCACCTGATGCCAACAACTGACTCATTTGAAAAGACCCTGATGCTGGGAAAGATTGAAGAAAGGGACGACAAAGGATGAGATGGTGGATGGCATCATCAACTCAATGGACATGAGTTTGAGTAAACTCCAGGAGTTGGTGATGGGTAGGGAGGCCTGGTGTATTGCAGTCCATGGGGTCACAAAGAGTCAGACATGACTGAGCGACTGAAGTGATACTGATACTTCACTTCTGTAGAAGAACAGTTTAAAAGAAAATCTTGTATCCATGAGAATCACAGTAGTTTGTGATACTTATGTTTGACATCTCATTATCATAGCCAGTGATGAAGAGATGACAGCAGGCAATTTGAACCCAATCATTTTGGTTTAAAAAAAAAACTAATCATCTATAAATAATGCTTTTCAAAATTATCATGGTACCTGCACTCTCATATAAAAGAAAACTACTTACCATTTTGTCTTGTACCAACAGCAGCAATGATTACTGGAACTGAATTTAATGCTCTTTTTATCACTGGAATATAATTATCCTTCACTTCATGGAATGAAAACTTGTCGTTTACATTGTATTTGATCACAATGATGTCCGCACCTCCAATTAGATTTCGAGAGGTATACCAATCACTGTCAAAAATATCCTAAACCAAAATGTAAAGAGCAATCTTTAGTCTGCTTGTCTTCAAATTCATCATGGGATAAACTGTAACATATTAATTTTTTTGCTACATTTTAACTTTTGAATTCATTTAACAATTATCAACAATAAAAAGAACAAAAATGAAAAATAAATAAAATTTTATTTTTTTTTTAATAACTACATGAAATTTAAAATGTTTGAAGTCAATCAACTCTCTAAATTTTTTTTATATTCTTTTAGCCTGGAGAGCTATGTAGCGGTCAGACAGGACCTAGAGGATCACTGAGACTCTGATGAAATAAGCAACCTCTTTCAACACCTGTACCTAAAAATAAGCACTTTGTTTTAAAATTATGCCATAGCTTTATCACCTATAGTTTCAAAAATGTAACACTTGCATTTTAGATACAAGAGCATCAGTGTGAGTAAGGAAGCTTCAGAGGATTTTCTGTGACCCAGTTAGTGCAGGATTGTTCAGTGTTTTCAATTATAATTACTGTGACTGCCATGGAGCTCCATGTATTATATACACAAATTTCATATATCTCCTTCGACTTTATCCATTCTTTGGACAGTACTACGTATATATAGTGGTTTAAGGGAGGAGAATGGGGGCAGGGAGAGGGTATGCTTTCATAAAAAGATGGTGTGTATTTTAAGCTGTTAACATGGTAAGAAATATACTTGCAATTCATGTATTTTCCTCCTATCAATTAAAACTTCAGGTTAAACCTTTCCAGTTTTGAAAATCTTTATTCTGGACTACAATTAATAATATTTAGGCTTCCCAGGTGGCACAGTGGTAAAAAATCCACCAGCCAACGCAGGAGACATCAGTTTGATTCCTGGGTTGGAAAGATCCCCTGGGGGAGGAAATGGCAACTTCCTCCAGTACTCTTGTCTGGGAAAAGCTATGGACAGAGCCTGGTGGGCTACAGTCATGGGGTCCCAAAGACAGTGGTGGAGCATACACATTAGTAATATTTATATTTAGAGTTAAGGCCAAAAGTAACTTATTATGGACCCTATAAAGTTTTTAAGGATAAAACTTTGCACTTTGATACTTTAAAAATAATTTTTCAAACTTACTGCATGAACAGTGGTGTAAGAAAAATATCTGTACCTTAAAACCATTGCTAAATATGCATAAATGGCCTCCTTCTTCCATTCTGGTTAACTATTAATCATTATTTGTCCTTTCATGTGGCCTTTGGTATGTATTCCTAGGATGTAATAAAGCTAGACGAAGAAAATAGCTAGATGTGGCTCACAAGTCCAAAAAACTGTTGGCCTATGAAATTTTGCACTTTGAAGTATGAGTTCAAAACAGGGTTTCAATCAACTGTGACAGGGCTCTTATTCTGCTAGAAAATTCTGGAGAAGGGTCACGTCAATGCCCTTTTGCAGAGTTTCTTCTAACCAGTACACTCCCATGCCCTGGCCAAGCCTCTCCCAGTTCCCTGCACCCTCACAACCTGCCCATTTCCAAAAGTATACTCAGTAACACGAATGACAGAATTTTTAGATATGAATACCTTACTCAAAGTGGGACGGACACAGCATTTTTAGAGGAAGACTTAAAAAAAGAGGCCACAAACAGCAAAGGCAAAACCTTGAACACCGTGGAGGATGTAAGAAGAGGGAAAGTAGACGAGGACACAGATGGAGAAAATGTGAAAGCTTCCCAGCAGAGCTCTATGCTCATTTCCAAATCCCAAACCACAAAACCCATTCAGTTCCAACTGTATCTGGTATAGTATTCAAGCTCAAAGTGTGTAAGTACAACAGGGTATGGAAGTACAGCAAAGAAAGAGGACGAAGTCAGATGAGTGGGACGAACAAACGAAAGAAGTGGGAGCAATATCAAGCAGCCATTTAACTCTGAGAAAACAAATCCAAAGTAACTGCTCTTTGCATTTCAAATGGTTCAAAATTCCAGAATACTGGAGAGGTGAAGACGAAAGAAGAGACATTTAAGGGAAAATATTATGAGGAAATGGGTTTTGGCTTCATTAACTCTGTGGTATTGAAGATATAGACTATAACTAATTTTACTTTTTAAAGCAAATCAGAGCTTCAAACCCTGCACAAGAAATGTGTGCATATATGACCTCATTGCTTTTTATGGAATATTTCTGGTAAACAGGAAAAGATCTAGAAATGAAATAATAAAATTTTTTAAAAAACATGGATTTGAGAGACATACTATTAACAAATAATAAGCTACATAAAATGAATTTGAAGCTCATTTATTTAAGTGCCAAGTATAAATGGCAAAGATCCAGAGCAGGGCAGCAGATCTACAGAAGAAACCTAGGAAAGAGGAGCACAACTATCTCATTCTAACTCCAAGGAAACAACGTCACATTTCTTCAAACTATCTCAAAGAGAAAATGTTCCACTGATTTCTAGAAATACGAAGGAAATCAAATTCTCCCAACCCTCGTAAATCAGTTCCAGGATTTCCTCAGGATAGTTATGCAACACAAGGCTTGGAGCCACAGTTGGGGAATGGGACTCATCTTTTAAAAGGAATCTGAATTTTTACAGCGAAACAGCAATTCCATTCTACTTGGTCGTGGGGCTGCAATACAGCATCTATTAATACTAAGTACTAACAAGCTGCCTCTGTGTACTTGTGTGTAAATCTTGAACGATATGTAGGAAAACTTTACTTTTGTTTAGTGTAAGCAATACATGGCTATGTTAAAGTTGTGATACATACTTTATTATTATCATAGCTACCACTTATTAAGTATTTACTGCATACCAGTCTGGATGCTAAGAACTTTACACTATTCTCCCATTTACTCTTTGGCATAGCTCTAGCGGGGGGTGGAAGGGTGATTATTATGTTTATTTTACACACAGGGAAAAGAAGGCCAAAAGAGGAGGAGTGACTACCCAGGAACACAGCCACTGAGTACCACGGTGAGGATCTGAAATCAGAACTTGTGCCCTATCTGCTTTGCTGTGTTTAATATTCTCATTCAGTACAAGTCAAATACCAGCTGATGAATACAATCAACGTTCATACCTCCAACGGGCTTTTACTTACCACCTAGAGAAGAAAAGCATCTTATAAAGAGTAGCTCTACAAACACATTCTACTATGCCTGAAGACCATTATAACCCAGAAAACTGCCTGATTACATACAAACTCAATGCCTTAAAAAGGGCCAGAGTCTAACCAAACAAAGGTGATTAGAATAACAAAACATAACAATCAAAAATCTAGATGACAAAGGTTAATTTTAACTGATTTGGAAGATTTCATTTAGTACAACCCATGGGATCACAAGTATTGCTTTTTGTTAAATTATTAATAACATCAACAGGAGTTAACTGCTCAAAAACAAAACAAAACAAAACAAAAAAACAGGAAAGGTTATCCTAACATCCTAATTCAGCTTATTTTATTTCCCCTCCATTTATTTACTCTATTCACTCAATTTTGTCTAACTGAGTGTAGGCCCAGTAAGTTTTTAGACTGTATGATTTTTCACAATGAAATGATCAAAGGGGAAGAAGGGTTTCATTTGTTTGCATGGACTCCAGCCAGTAAGTTCCCTACCCATGCTTCTTATGATCAGTATCATTAATGTCGTAATTAGGAGTTTAACAGCCTGAAAAGGCCTGTTTTTCATTTATTTTAGTCTACTAACATAAATTTACTTTTTAGCTGAAAATTTATTTGGACAAGTGATCTTTTCTTTCTGTAATATGGAAATCCGCATAAGAAATGTTTTTACAGACATTTTATACATTTCTTTGGAAAGATGTATCCTATCTTTGTATAGGTGTAGCCTCTAGTCCCTAATTCACTTTTCTTAAACTGTGGTTTAAATGTAAACCTCACATAAAGATAACCTGTATTTTTTTCAGACCTTAAACCTTCTTCTGTTATAAAATAAAACACTTAGCTGCAATGTAGATGCTATACTAGTAAAGACTCAGAAACTTTGAAATAAGATTACATGAAAACATTCTGGATGTTTTCTGTGCACTGAAAAACATTTATACCATCAGGGTGTAGGTTTCTTTCTTCTTTTATCATTCAAGAATTAGACTAGCACTTATCAGTTTCATTACAATTTCTTCTAATCATCGCAAATTTTAAAGCTTTTTTCAAGTCCCAAAATAGAATCAGTAATATTTCTGATTTACGGGTCAGGAAAAAGAAATGGCTAAATATATCAGTAACATCTGCACTATTAAAATTAAAAACTAATTAAAAATTTGTTCAAAGTGCTATAAACGAGTCATTTAAATTTAATTCTCAGTCCCTGACTTTCCCCCTCTTTTCCAGGGGTCCTATTTCTGAGCCCCCAGTGAAATGTATTTTGGCTTGAGCTTTCAGAGATCTTTATTTTTAGAACACTCACATTACTATATCCCCCACACAGGATAGGCATTAAAAAAAAAAAAACCCACTGCTCTCTGCTGGTGAAACTTAGTGACCCGCGTCCCTTGGGGTTGGGACATTTAAGGGTCAGCTGTCTTAACCAAGAGACAACCCACAATCGTGAAACTTCACATTCTCACTGGGGCTTTTTTTTTTTTTTGGCCTTCTAAGAATGTTCTTTGATTAGGCTGGCCCCTGCCCCGTGAAACGAAGGGCCAAAGACTTTCCCCAAAATGTTGAAAAAAAAAAAGAAAAGAAAACTCTCCCCCGGTGACCCGGACGTTGACATTGATGAAAGAGGAGGGGGGGCGGGGGGAGAAAAGAAAGAAAAGGAAAGGAAAGCTCCGTCAGCCCCCTTACCCAGACGGGGCAGTCGTGGACCACCAGCTTGACGTTCCCAAACGCGCTGGCCTGATACTCGGTGAACACGGGCCGCGCGGCCGCGCCGCTCGCGCTCAGCAACAAGCTGCTCTCGTCCCCGGAGACCAGCGGGCTTCTCCCCAGGTAAGCGCGGATGAGCCCCGACGGCCGGCTGTCCTGGTGGAACGCGTCCCCCTCGTTCCCCAGCGCCACGATGTGAATGGACCTAAGGCCGCCGAGAGCGGGGGGAGAAGAGGCGCGAGGTGAGCGCGGGGGACAGCGCGCGGCGGGGACGGGCGCGCGAGAGCCCCCGGGGCCCGGGGTGGGGCGCGCGGCACGCGCCGGGGCTGGAGACCAGAGCGGGCCCGCGACGCGTACGTACATGATCTCCAGTCGCTCGGGGCCAGGCGGCGGCGCGGAGAAAGGTCGGCTCCTCGCGGTCTGCGGGGGCCAGGCGGCGGCGTGGTTTCCGCCGCCCGCCGCCACCACGCGCGCCCCCCAGCAATCAGCTCATCCCGGGCCGCGTCTCCCCCTCCTCGCGCGCCTCCAGCGCGGCGCGGCCGACGCAGAGCGGGCTGGCGAGCGAGCTCCGGGGGCCGCGTGCGCGCCGCCAGCCAGTCAGGAAGTGCCGGGGCGCATCCCGGGGCGGGGGCCCCCGCCGCCGCCGCCGCGGAGACTCGCCGGGCGCCGCGCTCCCCGGGCCGGGGGCCCGCCGCCGCGCCTCCCGCTTCTGGCTCAAGGCGGCGGCGTGGTTTCCGCCGCCCGCCGCCACCACGCGCGCCCCCCAGCAATCAGCTCATCCCGGGCCGCGTCTCCCCCTCCTCGCGCGCCTCCAGCGCGGCGCGGCCGACGCAGAGCGGGCTGGCGAGCGAGCTCCGGGGGCCGCGTGCGCGCCGCCAGCCAGTCAGGAAGTGCCGGGGCGCATCCCGGGGCGGGGGCCCCCGCCGCCGCCGCCGCGGAGACTCGCCGGGCGCCGCGCTCCCCGGGCCGGGGGCCCGCCGCCGCGCCTCCCGCTTCTGGCTCAGCGGCGGCTGGGGGAGAAGCCGGGCCTCCGCCCCCCTCTGCGGGCCAGGCGGCAGCCGCACGTGCCGGCCTTGGAGAGGGGGGTGTCCTCGGGCGGACGCGGGGGCCTCGCTCCCCGCCGAGCCTCCCCCCGGAGCCCGGGCAGCGGCGGCGGGGCCGGGCCGGATACAAAGGAACGGCCTGCGCGGGGCGCCGCGGAATATAAATTAATAAACACGACGCCCCGGCCCGAGAGCTCCCGGTCGCCAATCCGCCTGCAGCAAGTTTGTTCAACTCGAAAGGCTGTAACCCGAGCCGAGCCGGGGAAAGGGGCAGGGGGGCGGGGTGTGGTGGTGGGGCGGTTGCGGCCCCTGCTCCCTAAAGACTGGGCGCGGGGGAAAGGGTAAGGGAAGCCAGGCAGTCCAGCCTCGGCCGCTCCAGCAGCTCCCCCTTTTTTTCTCTCCCCCTTCTTGGCCTTGACCAAAAGTGTTTTTACCAAGTCTGCCGCTTGGTCATTTGTCAACATGTAGTACAGCTGTTTTCTACAATCATACTTGCGAGGAAAAAAAAAGAAAGGGGACATTCATCGTGGTGCAGAAAGGGTTCTTTGTTCACGCACCAATTAATTTGCGAACGTCGCTTCTCGGGAGGATTATTTACTACTTCAAGCTATATTTGGCATCTTGTTTGACCAAAAGCCTAAGGATGTCGTTTTGTTTTGTTGAAGTGTTGAGGTTCTGATTGTGATAGCTGTAGGAAGTCGTTACGCGTGAGGTTGTTTAACGTGTTTACAGACCAAATGCGAGCTTACGTGGGGGGTTTTTCGGTACGCATTACGGCTACATGTTTAATAGTAGCTCCTCAGACCAGCTGAAAAAATAACGATCATGCGAACGCAAGGATACTTTAGATTCTTTCATGATAACGCCTTGAATTAAAGGCTGGGAGTGTCCCCAAAGGGCCTCAAACTGCCTCGATGCAAGAGAACCCTGGAATCCATTGGATTCAAGAGGAGCCAGAGTTTACTCTGGGGCTCTGCCTCTCCATAAACATGAAAATTCTTGCAAGTGCTCCGTGTTGAAAGAGTTCTTGTTTATCCCTTTATTTATTTTGCCCTGCTTTAAAATGTTGCTGTTTCTTTTCTCAACAGAGCTATTTTGAGGCTATGAAACAGGAGGTGCTGAGTGGGGCAGTTAAAACCCTAGGGTGAGAGGCCTTTGGAATGTGAGCAGCTTTTTATTGTGGGCCAGGGTTGCTCAGTTGAAAGGGGTTTAGTAGTTTCTCGTGCCCAGATAGGGTATAATGGGGGGCATTCTTTATGTAAGGCACTGATATTTAAAAATCTTATTTCCCTTTGGACCCAGTATAGTTTCTCTTTTAGTCTCTAAAAGCACCCCAAAATAGTACAAGATCACCTTTTCTCATGGGTCATCAATCACCACCAGTAACCCCAAGTCAAAAGCAAAGACACCAGAATTATTGAATGGATATAGAAAATGTGGTATATACATAGAAAGAAATATTATTCTGTCTAAGAAAAGAGGGAAATCCTGTCACATGTTGCAACGTGAATGAATCTTCAGGGCAATAAGCTAGTCATAGAAAGACAAAGACTGCATTATTCCAATTACATGAGATATCTCAGGCAGTTAGACTCTTAGAAAGCAGAATGCTGGTTTTAAGGGGGCTTCTGGAAGAGGGAAATTTGAAGTTCAATGAGTGTAGAGTTTCTGTTTTCTACGATGAAAATGTGAAAAGAACTATTGCAAACAAGGTGTATGTGGTAATGTGCATTTTTAAATGGTGGCAATGGTAAATGTGTTTAATGCATTTTACCACAAGACACAGAGAGAGAGTTAGAGTTGCTGGAAAGGGGCAGGAAGGGTTGGGAAGCTGGGAAGTTGCTGGAAAGTGGCAGACAGCGTTCAGTTTTTCCTCTGTTATTGAGTATGTAAGCCGGGCCGGTGCTGGTACGCACGGGAGATATTAAGATCCATAAGACCCAGTCCTTATTCTTGAGAAGCTAAATTATTATTAATGGTCACTATGTTGTGAATATTGATGCATCTGATCCTTTTGAAAATGTACTTGTTCCTTAAAAATTATCATGCAGGCTTATGCATTCAGTAATAGAGGTAGGAACAAAGTACAAAGATAAGGTTAAGTGAACGTTAAGAGATCTGTGCCTTCTTTGTCATCAGAAGTGCATGCAAGAAGTAACCACTGTCTTAGGTCTTAGAAGAGGAGGAGAAGCCTGCTAGCTTGGGAAGAAGGGGAGGTTAGAAATACTGGAAAGTACGGACAGACCTTATATGCAAATCACGTGCGCAGATGTAGAGATGTGGATGATCATGGCTTATTCAGGGAACAGCAAGAGCTAAAATTAGTGCTGGTGTTCTGATGCCTTCATTACAGCAGGCAGAAATGAGAGTGGTAGAAGCTTCCCAAGAGATTTCCAGTGTCAGACTTGGTGATACTTGGAATCCCTAGACCAACTCTGTTTATTTGACAAAGACTAGCTAGATGCTCCCCAAACCCATTTTCTCTTCCAGGCCCCATAGAGAAAGGACATGTCCCAGAGTTTTTGCATGTAGATAGGGCCATGAGATTAGTTCTCACTAGTGGAGGATGATCCCTCCTGAGCAGTTAAGGAGTGTACCATCTCCATGTTTTTTCATCTGGCAATCTACCAACTGGATGAAGCCGGGTCAACCTTGAAGCCATGTGTTTGACTGTGTTTGACCTGCATCTTGGAAGCAGCTTGAGTCTCTGAATGATTAGTTACAGCAGAGCCTCCTCACAGCATGCACTGTGCCGTGATATGAGTGAGAAAATAGATCTTTATTGAATTAAACCAGACATTTTGGGGTCAATTATTACAGGAGCTAGTCACATGGTATCACTGATGGTCCATTTCCTGATATCTTAAAGATTTTTTTTTCATAATTATCTTAAAGACTACCTTTTAAATAATCATTTCTCTTTTATATACACTTTTTATTGGGTTTATATATTTGTAGTTTCCCTCATTAGTTGCATTAAGGGTTTGTTGTTTTCACTTTTGCCAGGGTATAACAAATTGGATTATCTTACGTCCTCTAACCTCAAGGTCACTGCAGAACACACACGAAAGGAAGGACCTACAGCCTTAACAGTATGTTTTTGTTTGCCTGGCTGGCATGCCAGCATTTCCTATTCACTCAGATAGATGTTCTTATCCTGAGATAAAATATAGCCACATATGAGTGTAAGATGCATCACCAAAGTGGGGAGCCAGCATAGACCCCTGAAATACCAGAAAAGGTATTTGAATTTTTATCTTCAAACATTTATTTTTTCAGTTCAGTTCTGTCACTCAGTCGTGTCTGACTCTTTGTGACCCCATGAATCACAGCACGCCAGGCCTCCCTGTTCATTACCATCTCTTGGAGTTCACTCAGACTCACGTCCATCGAGTCCGTGATGCCATCCAGCCATCTCACCCTCAGTCATCCCCTTCTCCTCCTGCCCTCAATCCCTCCCAGCATCAGAGTCTTTTCCAATGAGTCAACTCTTTGCATGAGGTGGCCAAAGTACTGGAGTTTCAGCTTTAGCATCATTCCTTCCCAAGAAATCCCAGGGCTAATCTCCTTCAGAATGGACTGATTGAATCTCCTTGCAGAACAAGGGACTCTCAAGAGTCTTCTCCAACACTACAGTTCAGAAGCATCAATTCTTCAGCGCTCAGCCTTCTTCACAGTCCAACTCTCACATCCATACATGACCACAGGAAAAACCATAGCCCTGACTAGATGGACCTTAGTTGGCAAAGTAATGTCTCTGCTTTTGAATGTACTATCTAGGTTGGTCATAACTTTTCTTCCAAGGAGTAAGCGTCTTCTAATTTCATGGCTGCACTCACCATCTGCAGTGATTTTGGAGTTTTTTTCCCCCCTCCCCCACAAAAGAGGAAAGAAATTAAGCTCTGCTGATATTTAATGTGAGGGTTGGTGGTGGCACCCCGATTTGATCCTGAAGTGGGCAGGCATTCAGGGTGTTCGCTGAGAGAGTGGGAGCATCACAGCACACAGGGGGAGAGGGGAGGACTCTCTCCTTTGTTCACTTTTTTAAAATTGTTTTTTAATTGAAGAATAAATGCTTTACAGAATTGTGTTGGTTTCTGCTAAACATCAATATGAATCAGCTATCGATATACATATGTATAGGTTGCATATTGCCACATGTTGCAGTTTCTGTATCTGACTAAATGGATTTATAGTTGACATTTAAGTAAACTATTGCAGCATGGATCAATGGAGACAATGTTAATAATGCAAGAACGGGCAAACAATGGACTGAGCTGACATTTGGGGCACTCTCTGGGAGTCACACTGTAAGGTGGAAAACTAATGAATAATCAGATTGGCAATCAGTTGGCAATAATCATTAAAAACTGTTTTAACAGACTTAGAGAATGGACTGTGGACACGCAGAGGAAGGAAAGGGTAAGACGAACTGATTGAAATAGATACATGATCCTGTGTAAAATAGACAGTGGGAAGTTGCTGTGTGCCACAGGGAGTTCCGCCCAGTGCTCTGACACCCTAGGGGGGTG
>SJYC01100102.1:0-15216 GCA_006408675.1 Madoqua kirkii
AACAGTTTTCTTCTTGTGAAGATAAGTGTTATTCCCAGCAACACATGGAACACAAATGAGGGGGAAAAACTGCATTCCTTTGATAGCAAATACCTTGAGCATATGAATGTAAAACATTGCTAAAGACCGAAAGACACAAGTATTGGAACATGTTTCGCAATGTGGAAAGTTTACTATAATGTTAAACAAAAGGCACAGATGTTTTCAATATGTCTCATGTTATGGTGTTGAATAGATTCTGTTTCAGTGTGGTATTTACTAGATTATGTTTCAGTAATGAAATATATTTTAAAATGACAATTCTGTGAGCCACTAAAGGAAAGCTATAGTAGAGAAGATAGTTTTTCTCTAATATAACTTACGATGGTATTTTCAACAATTGACTTTAAAAAAACAAACTTTATTTTATGCAAAACTTCTGTAAGTGAGTGAGTTACTTAGACTTAAAAAAAAAACTGTTTAAAGAAAGGAAGGATTCCAAGCTTACAGTGAGAGCAACCACATGGAATTCATTTGAGGTATTTCTCATAAGCAGTTTTCCCAGCAAAGAAGCTGGAGCCAGAAACTAAGGTTAACTTTGTGAAAACAAAACTTGTATAGCAGTTTTTAAAAATACTTCTTCACTGTGAAATATAACACATACAGAAAAGTGCATAATACCGATGCATGTAGTTAATAAAGTAAGTATTCCTAAGCAATCTCTCGGTCCAGAAAATGGAGCATTATCAGCACTCATCAAGAGTGCACACACACACACACACACACACACACACACACACACACACACACTGCCCCCCCCCCACAGCCACCCCTACTCGGTTAAACTTCTATTCTTTTTCTTAGCATCCTAAGCCTGATTTTTGTGATGACTATTTGTTTATTTTTCCTTACAGTTTTACTATCTATACGTGCATTCGAAGCTGATATTCTGTTTTTTCTTGTTGCTGAACTCTATGTAAGTTGCTGCTGCTGCTAAGTCGCTTCAGTCATGTTTGATTCTGTGCAACCCCATAAACGGCAGCCCACCAGGCTCCCCCATCGCTGGGATTCTGCAGGCAAGAGCACTGGAGCGGGTATATACGTTGAGTCTTATATATATACTCTGTACACTCTATATGCTCTTTTGTGTCTTGGTTCTTGTGCTCATCCTCATTTGTAAGATTTATTTATGTTGTTGTAGCTGTGGTTTGTCCCTATTATTCCTTTTTATTGCTGAGTAGCATCCAGTGGATGTATAAATTACTATTGACCTATCCATTCCATTTTAGATGCACGTGTGGGTTATTTCTAGTTTTGGCCTATTCCAAGCAAAGCCTGATGCGAAGAGCTGACTCCTTGGAAAAGACCCTGGTGCTGGGAAAGATTGAAGGCAGGAGGAAACAGGGATGACAGAGGATGAAATGGTTGGATGGCATCACCGACTTTCGGACATGAGTTTGAGCAAACTCCGGAAGTTGGTGATGGATAGGGAAGCCTGGCGTGCTGCAGTCCTTGGGGCTGCAAAGAGTCAGACACGACTGAGCAACTGAACTGAACTGAACTGTCAAGAAAAGCCACCAAAGACTACTCTTGTTTTAAAATATAGTATCTTGCTGGATATGCTAGATCACAGGGTAAGTCTATGTCTAATTTTGGTAGATAGTACCCAACTGATTTTAAACGTGGTTTTAAGTATTACACTCCCAGTAGCAGGGCATGAGAATTCTCTCTATATTTCTTAATATACTTAAATAACAGTTAGTATATGCCAGACAGGCTTCCCAGGTGGCTCAGTGGCAAAGAATTGCCTGCCAGTGCAGAAGACACAGGAGATGTGGGTTCGATTCCTGGGCAGGCAAGATTCCCTGGAGGAGGAAATGGCAACCCACTCAAGATTTCTTGCCTGAAAAATTCCATGGACTGAGGAACCTGGTGGGCTGCAGTCCATTGGGTTGCAGAGTTGGACACGACTAAGCACACACACATGTCACGTCATATGCCAGATATATTAAGTGCTTTATAAATATTGACTTTTTAAATTTTTAAATAACTCTATCGAGTAGCTTCTATTACTATCCTAATTTACAGAAGGGAAAATTATAGCATAGACAGGCTAATTTACTTGCCCACAGCAATACAAATAGACTCGGAGCTGTGATTCAAACTTAGATAACTAACTCCAATTAGCAGCCCCTCACCCACTATGTGTTTTGTGATTGAAAATGCATGTAACCTATAAAAACTCTGGTTATCTTATAGGTTTTTTAAAACCATTTGAATAACATTAGGTAAGATGGAAATATATCCATCAGATTTAACCAAAATCTTCACATAATAAGTGATAAGACTAAAAAATAAATTGATGGTGTTGTTCAATCGCTAAGTCATGTCTGATTCTTTGTGACCCCATGAACTACAGCACACAAGGCTTCCTTGTCCTTCGCTATCTCCTGGAGTATATAAGTATGATTTAGCAACGCAGCTAAATTCTTCCATTTAAATTCTCATATCTTTGTGAGCTCTTTTCAGAGAGCCTTTAAATAAACTCAGCATAAAAGCAGACATCTGCGTTGCTCTATCACAAAATTTAAAAGATAATGTTGTTGCTCAGTCACTAAGTTGTGTCCGACTCTTTTGGACCTCATGGACTGCAGCACGCCAGGCTCCTCTGTCCTCTACTAACTCCCAGAGTTTGCTCAAATTCTTGTCCGTTGAGTCAGTGATGCCATCTAATCATCTCACCCTCTGTTGGTTCCTTCCCCCTTTGCTTTCAATCTTTCCCAGCATCAGGGTCTTTTCCACTGTGTTGGCTCTTTGCATCAGGTGGCCAGAATATTGGAGCTTCAGCATCAGTCCTTCCAATGAATATTCAGGATTGATCTCCTTTAGGATGGACTGGTTTGATCCCCTTGCAGTCCACGGGACTCTCAAGAGTCTTCTCCAACACCACAGTTCAAAAGCATCAGTTCTGCAGTGCTCAGCCTTCTTTATGGTCCAACTCTCACATCCATACGTGACCACTGGAAAAACAATAGCTTTGATTCCCTTGCCCTTTGTTGGCAAAGTGATGTCTCTGCTTTTTAATATGCTGTCTAGGTTTGTCCTAGCTTTCCTTCCAAGGAGCAAGCGTCTTTGAATTTCATGGCTGCAGTCACTCTCCGCAGTGATTTTGGAGCCCAAGAAAATATAATCTGTCACTTTTTCCCCTTTGACCTGCCATCAAGTGATGGGACCGGATGCCATAATCTTAGTTTTTTCATAAAGCATATTCAATTGTTATTCTCTGTAAAAGATTTGTTGGCAATAACATTCTAGAGAAAAGTATATTTTGTATCATTAGTAATACATTTTAAAAAGTTTTTTTAATGTGATTTACTTTATCCTTATCTCATCTATTGAAAATTTTCCATTTCAATGTGTTTTACTGTGGTCACAATATATTAACAGTAATATATGCTAAAGCTGAAACTCCAGTACTTTGGCCACCTCATGCGAAGAGTTGACTCACTGGAAAAGACTCTGATGCTGGGAGGGATTGGGGGCAGGAGGAGAAGGAGACAACAGAGGATGAGATGGCCAGATGGCATCACCAACTCGATGGACATGAGTTTGGGTGAACTCCAAGAGTTGATGACGGACAGGGAGGCCTGGCGTGCTGCAATTCATGGGGTCGCAAAGTCGGACATGACTGAGCGACTGAACTGAACTGATGCTTGTCATTTATAAAGATATTGGGGGTGTACTCAAAATTCTTACAATAGGATGCTTAGTCCAGAAATTTAGAGACTGCTGGTCTGGCGTCTGAGGCTGTGTCTTAGAGAGGAAGCTTAGGATATCACAGTGGAGTCCCAGTCTGCCAGGAAGCCGAACACGATGCTGGGCTAGCTGGTGCTGCAAGGGCGGCTGTGAGAGAGGAAGTAAGGGCGAGACAGGAGAGGATAACACAGATAAACCGCAGACCTACTTGCCTAGAAACCAGCCCAGTCAAAAGTGTATTTGTATTGTGCTAACTAATCTAATGAAAGATAAACGTTTGTAAATTTACACAAAAGTCACAGGATTCAAGATTAGCTTTTTCTTTTTTTTAAACCACCAGAGTTTGCAGTACTTCACGTAAGTAATGCAAAGTCAGGTAGCAGAGTCAGTAACCATACACTCAGTCTTGAGAAAAGTTGATGTTCCTCTTTTTATTACCTGGATAACGCTTCTCAGAGAAACAGTCAGCAGTTTTGTTCTGAATTTTTGGATCTCTTCCAAATTACAAGGCTGCAATATCATTCATTCTGTTTGGCGAAGCTAAAGTGAGAATCCGTACCATGTATATACAAAAGCCAACTACTGTAAGCTCTTTCAGAAAAGGTCTAAGATGTTCATTTGTGTGTTTGAACATATCTATTCACCTGTGTTATTGTGCCCAATCATGTTTTTCAAACACTTGTTCGGTTTTTCAGTTAAAGTGTTGCTTTAAAAATGCCAGAACATATATCATGGAATCAGGATTGCCTCTTTCTTACCAGCACTTTACAAAGGTTTGAACATCAAAGAAACCTGGGGTTTTAGCCTTTACTATGCCTGCTGTGTTATTGGCCCTGGGGGGGGAAAATATATGCAAATATCATAATCAAGCATATTGATTGTGTGATTTATTTATGCATAATATCTTGTGACGTTTTCCATGTGTAGACCTACAGAAATATAGGATATTAAATTTGAATGGTGTAATCTTTTGTGGCTAGCCCTCCTTTTTGCAGAACTGAAATATATTTAAAAATAGATTGTTTTGAGCATTCCTATCATCTGTCTCCAGTTTTAACTGTAATAGAAGTTTCGCAGTTTCCAGTGGTAAATCCCTCAGTCCTCCTCGTCTCTGTACTCCTTTCATTTGATCTGTTCAGGTGGGTGCATCCCTGCCTAGGCCATCCATTAGGCATCGTCCTAATGGGCGCATTTCACAAGCACGCTTTCATGCATTCTCCTATTTCATTCAACAGCCATCACAAGCTGCTTAACATGACTTCTGCCCTCATGCAGGACTGCTGATCCTAATTTTTCTAGAAACTTGCTTTATATTTCCACTTTTGTGTCTGTGACCCTGTCTGCAATTAAACACTTTTTACGCTGAACAACAATTGACATTTTATCTTAGTGATATTTTTTCTGAGGCAAGTCCTACTGATACCGTTAAGTCAGCAACTTGTATTCTTGGGGAATAGTCCTTTGGGCATTATAACAGATCATCCAGCTTATCTGAAGGATGTTATTTTCCTTCCTTTGATTCCTGCTTTTGTCACTTTTTCCAGAGAGCCCTGTGGACACATTTTTACTAGCATTGCTCCCCACACTCCTTTTTTAGAGCCCCTTCAACTTAAAAAGTCTAAACCTGGGACTGGAGAATTATTATTGATGGGTATTGTCTCCTCTCACCTTTAAATTAAAACATCTGGACTGGTGTGATTATCATCATCTCTCCAGCTGCACTTACAGTTTCCCCCCTACCCCATCCCCGCTGTAGCCAGATCCAACCCCCTTTTCAACCAATAGGTTCCTACTCCTAGAGGGCAAGCACAGTTTCTGCTCATGCAGGGGCTTGTTTCCCGTGCTTCCTCAAGATGTTCTAGTGTTACAAGCTCCTTCCCAGTTAAGACTAGAGTGAGACCAGGCAATTCAGTCTACATTAAACGGCATTCAAACCTCCCTCCGTGAAGTGATAAATAGGGGAAGCTAAAAGCAAAGTCAGTTCTGGATTAATCCCAGTGGCAAGCAGAGCCTCTCAAATTTTCCACTGAATATCC
Source organism: Madoqua kirkii (assembly GCA_006408675.1). Classification (NCBI taxonomy): domain Eukaryota; kingdom Metazoa; phylum Chordata; class Mammalia; order Artiodactyla; family Bovidae; genus Madoqua; species Madoqua kirkii. The sequence goes on from SJYC01100102.1 coordinate 5,772, forward strand.
CTGAAATGAGAGGTAGAGTAAAGCCCTAATAATCCCAGTGCCTAACCTGCCACCCAGGTAACGGCATAAGTTGCCCACCATAAGCCCAGGATTTTTTTTTTGTCTTCTCAAATGTCCTTAAACCGTGGTGTATTGTTGTTGATTAATATAAAGGTAATAGTTAAATTACCTGGCACCAGGTAAAATGAAAGGATAGACCTTGTTTATGACTTAAAGAGAATTTATGAAATCTTAAAGAGAATTTAGGAAACTCTGAGGGGCAAGAAAACTCTAGTGAAATCTAGAAAGCAACATTTTTTAGAACTGATTAGTTAAGAAACTATATTTTTGTGGGTCAACAGAAACAAAAGAATAATCAGTATTTGTAAATGGGATGTTTACCACATTGGGAAAGATCTTGTTTGTATGGGTCATTATGTCAAACTCTTCAGAATTGCGAGAAAGGTCGATGGCTCTTTGAACAAAAAGAATGAGACACTCAGAAATGTGCAACCTGCATAATGCCAGAAGCAGTGAAGTATAACATAATATAAAAAATACAAAGCAGACACAGAAGCAGAGTTTGTTTTGTTTCGTTACACGTTTTAGTACTCACTAGCTGTAGCCTTGAAAAGAAACAGTCTGTTACTAGGTTGCTACACATGAACAGTCACAAACTGTACACAATTTGTAACTCCCCAGGCTGGACTCTAGAATTAGGAGGCATTTTCTGCCAGTGCTTTTTATTAACTCACTGTGATTTCTAATAAATTACTCAGTCCTCTTGCATTAACGATGATGACAACAATGTTTTGCTAATGACTCCACCATGATCTCTAAGATTTTTTTTATTGTAGGAGGACAGATTGATTTAAATAGAGTCACTGTTCTAAACCACCATGCTAGAAATGTCACGGGGAGAGGCCAGCTGGGTTGCTCAGGCTGGCCTCAGGATGACCTTGCCTCAGTCAAGTCACATTTTCCAGGGCTCATTCCTTGGTTTTTGCAAGCCCAGAAGCTTTATATTGTTAGGGTGTCCAGAGTTGATCATACGCAAGGGTTGATGGTTGTGCTAACCCAATGTACAAGAGGCCAGTGTGTAAACTATTTATTCATTTATAATCACAAGGTTGACTATCAATGGGCCAGGAAATCTAGGATACGTAGCCAGCAGTTTTCTTTTCCCTTTAGGTTACACGAGAAGCCCTCTATTACCTTCTCAGTTCAACAGACTTCTATAAAGCACCTAACGTACAGGACCTTTTGATACCAGGGAGTTTGCACTTTAATTAGAATTATAGCAGCATTAAATTGTGTATGGAGACATTATTTCCAGAGCAAACTGCAGTAAGTGAATGTATGCCTTGATCGGTTTTCTAAAGTTCTATCTTCTGATTGACAGGTTTCAGCCTTTTGAAAGTAAAAGTGTTAGTCGCTCAGTCATGTCCAACTCTTTACGACCCCATCGACTGTAGCCTGCCAGGCTCCTCTGTCCATGGGATTCTCCAGGCAAGAATTCTGGAGTGAGTTGCCATGCCCTCCTCTAGGGGATCTTCCTGACCCAGGGGTTGAATTCAGGTCTCCTGCATTATAGACAGGTTCCTTACCTTCTGAACCACCAGGGAAGCCCAAAGGGCTGATGGCTGTCTGCATGATGGGATTAGCCATGAAGATTATCCAGTAGCCATTCACGTTTTTGTTGTTCAGTCTTTCAGTCGTGTCTGACTCTTCATGACCCCATGGGTGCAGTGCACCAGGCTGCCCTGCCCTCACCATCTCAGAGTTTGCCCAACTTCATGTCCACTGAGTCAGTGATGCCATCTAACCATCTCATCCTCTGTCCCTCTTCTTTCCTCCTACTTTCAATCTTTCCCAGCAGCAAGGTCTTTTCCAATGAGTCAGCTCTTGAGAATCATGGAATTCTTAAAGGCACCGTATTCACAGCCACCTTCTAAGTATGCTTCTTAACAAATACTCAAAGGAACTTGATAACCTGCTGAGCAGGTATGCAAACAACTGTGTATAATGCACCTGTATTTTGTACTTGTAGATTCTCAGCAAGGAGTGATCTAAAAACTTGGAGTCTTCCAGAGCCAGTCTGGACCCCGTCACCACCCACTACTCAATAGAAGGGCATTTCTCAGGCAAATTCTTCTTAAAAACTTTACAGCCAGTTTAACCCAACATGCCTTGCTTCCTGATATCCTTATTACCAGCCCAACTATACCTCATCCTGATCATCTAGGTTTGCCTACACTTTGCTTTGTACCGAAAGTTTTCAGTTTACCTTGTGGAATTCCGGTCTGAGTGGAGGAGAACCAGACCATTACTTCTCCATCCTCCTGAAGAGTTTCTGTTCTCTGAGAGCCAAGAGAAACCAAACTCCCACCTCTCTCTCTTTCTCCTGTTGCTGTCTCTGGGTGGCTAAATTTTACTGTAGAAAACCACAAAACTCTGCAGATTAATGGTGCTGCAAATTCATGGTCTCCATTCTTCAATCGGGCATTCGGTACTGCCTGGCAAACGCAGCTGATGCTGTTGTTTTCCAAAGTGGTCCAAGCCTTCTCACTGTCCACCACCTCTTCATCAGGGAGAAGAGGGAAGCATCAGGTGGGGAACTGTCTCAGCTTCCCACTGCTAAGCTGACAAATTTCCATGCAGCCACATACATCCTTTTCTTTCTCTTTCAGTCCCAGTGCAGAGAACATCCTTTATCTTACCCAAGGCTAGTTGCTGTGGTGGTGTTGTATGGCCTTCCCCTTTTGACACTGGAGGGCTGCTCTCTCTGTTCCTTTTCTTCTCCTGTCTTCACCGTTTACCTCTCTACTCTTCTTTACTCTCAGCATTTGTTAATAAACATGTCCAAATCTCCAGGTACTAGTCTTTCCTCCCTCTCTGGCTGGAAGTAACTTAAAAAAAATGTTTTGAGTTCTGAGATACTTAGTTCTCTAACTTGTCAGGACTGGTACACTGTCTATAATAAATGTTCTAGTGTTTAAAGAGACTCGTTTTAAGTGCTACAAACTTGCTCACGTGGGAAATGATTGTGACTGTTAGAATTCATATATTATGAAAGTTCTTATGGTTAAATGTTGTTTTCTTTAACCTTTTAAATTATGAAATCTATAAAAAGTACAAAACATAGATGTATGGTTAATGGATAACTATAAGACAAACAGTCATTTACTCAACATTCTAATAAGGAAATACCCCCAACCCATGTATCCCTTCTGGATCCTTACCTTCACACCCTTCAGAAGGTGACCACTTTTCTGAATTTCTTGGTAATGATTCTAAGCTTTTCTTTTTTTTTAGTGAGTTTAAGTCTTTCTTTGCCCAAGGCCTGCTCGTCTCCCATCTCTACCTTGCTCTGTATGCTGGAAACCTAGCTTGTGTAAACTATACCCATAGGCTCCTTTTCCTTCCTGCCTTGTAGTTGCATTTAGTCAGTGGGAAGATCAGAGGGAGTAGAATGAGAAAGGATATATCCCTTCCCCGGCCTCTCCTACAGCATCTTTCCAAGGGCTCACTGGGCTTGTTTCTGTCCCTGGGGTTAGCCAGAGGAATAGAAACAACAGGATATGTAAGTGTGTGTCTATGCATATAAAAAAATACTGTATGTATATAAAAGAGATTTATTTTAAGGAACTGGATCATGTAGTTGTGGAGGCTTGATAAAAACAAAACCTTCAGGTTAGGCCAGCAGACTAGAGAGCTAGGGAAGAGCATATATCAAGTCTGAAGGCCGTTTGCTGGCAGACTTCTTTCTTAGGGGAAGCCAGTCTTTTTTCTATTGAGACATTCAATTCATTGGATGAGGCTCACCAATATTATGGAGGGTAATCAGATAATACCACCGTTATGCAGAAAGCAAAGACGAACTAAAGAGCCTCTTGATGAAGGTAAAAGAGGAGATTGAAAAAGCTAGCTTAAAACTCAACATTCAGAAACCTAAGATTGTGGCATCTGGTCCCATCACTTCATGGAAAATAGATGGGGAAACAATGGAAACAGTGACAGACTTTATTTTCTTGGGCTCCAGAATCACTGCAGATGGTGACTGCAGCCATGAAATCAAAAGACACTTGCTCCTTGGAAGAAAAGCTAAGACAAACCTAGGCAGCATATTAAAAAGCAGAGACATCACTTTACTGACAAAGGTTCACAGAGTCAAAGCTTTGGTTTTTCCAGTGATCATGTATGGATGTGAGAGCTGGACTATAAAGAAAGCTGAGCACCAGAGAACTGATACTTTAGAACTGTGGTGCTGGAGAAGACTCTTGAGAGTCCTGTAGACTGCAAGATCAAACCAGTCCATCCTAAAGGAAATCAGTCCGGATTATTTGTTGGAAGGACTGATGCTGAAGCTGGAGCTCCAATACCTTGGCCACCTGATACCAAGAGCTGACTCACTGGAAAAGACCCTGATGCAAAGACTGAAGGCGGGAGAAGGGGACAACAGAAGATGAGATGGCTGGATGGCATCACCGACTCAATGGACATGAGTTTGAGCAGACTCTGGGAGATAGTGAAGGACAGGGAAGCCTCAGTCAGTTCAGTCGCTGAGCCATGTGCTACTCTTTACAACCCCATGGACTGCAGCACACCTGATTTCCCTGCACTAAGTGCCCTAATTTTTGGCTTTGATCCTGGGACAATTACAGTTACCAAAATATGTAATGACTATCAGTGATCAGGTAGGACAGTTGCTAAAGTCAGACACAAAGCTTTGAAGATCTCTATTTCAACTCCTTCACTTTACTGATCAATAAATTTGAGCTGAGGGATTAAGTGATGGTAATTCCTACAGGTGGTCAGATCAGGCCTGACACTAATATCCCAGGGTTTCTTGCGTTTAATCTTAGGATTCCCATATTCACATCACATCATGTTACCACATTATTTTTTATGATTTTTCTAAAATTATTACTGGTGTGATTTAACAAAAAAACTCTATACTTTAGGTGGGGGAATGCATTGATGGTGAAGAAACGTCTAAAAATAAAGGTTACTGAGTTGACAAAATTTGAAAAGGTGTTATCTTTGGGGATTAAATCTTTCTTCTGATACTGTTGCTAGGCTTTCTCCCTAAAAAAACCAACTTTCCTTTTCTTTGAAATGATGTCTGGCAGGACCCCTATCCCTTGGGCCTGCAGCTTTCATCACAAATGAAGTCAGGAACATTCACCACCATTTGCTCTTCTCCCACCTGGGCCTGAATGTCTGTGATTTTAGGCAGAATTCTAAAATCTAAAATTCTAAAAACTCAGCCCCCAAGGGCATGCAAAGTTAGGGGAGGAATAAGGTCTTGGAGGAGAGGCCAAGACAGCCTCTGCTAGCTGCCTGTGCCATATCGGGCTCTAGGCAGGCTACCTTTGCACAGGCCCTGAGGACTGGAACTCCCAACTCCTAGAACCTCCTGGAGGCTGGTGACTGGACTCTGTCCCAGGTTTCCTCATCCCAGGCCTGGCTTCGCTCCAATGCGTGGACATCACACGTCGCGGCAATGCTGTGGGAACCGGCCCACAGATGTAGAAGGGGGCGCAGGAAGGTATTGGGGTGCCCCTTTGCAGCCAGGCTGCGGTGGAAATGACAGCTGCAGCCGGGAGGCCAGCGAGGGCTCCAAAGGGCTGCTGCAGGAGTGTCTGCACGCCCAGGTGGCTGGCCGGCCTCCACCAGGCACCTGACCTGCAGGTGGTCAAGGGGGCCCCGCAGCCCCGTGTGTAGCCTGCCCTTCCGGGAGAGCTGGAATTCTCCGGGCCAGAATACTGGAGTGGGTAGCCTTCCCTTCTGCAGGGGATCTTCCCAACCTAGGAATGGAACCCAGGTCTCCCGCATTGCAGGTGGATTTTTTTCCCCAGCTGAGCCACAAAGAAAGGCCAAGAATACTGGAGTGGCTAGCCTATCCCATCTCCAGCAGATCTTCCTGACCCAGGAATTGAACTGGGGTCTCCTGCATTGCAGGTGGATTCTTTACCAACTGAGCGATTAGGGAAGCCCTACAGAATAAAGGTGCTGAATTAAAAAAACAAAAACAAACTTACTGATTTTGCCCCAGAGACGCAGCAGTAACTATATGCAGGGGCATATGCCCTTGACTTATTTGTTTTTCTCTTCTCACAGGTGTGCTTCCTCGACATTCCATAAAGTGGTGGCCTAGTTGTCTCCATCTATACATGGCTCAGTTTCATTCTTATAGTACAGTATAGTATAGTTATTACTGCGTGGGATGACCTCATTCATTTGCTGTGTCTTCTCCTACCGTAATACAAGCTCTATGAGAGCGGCGATCCCACTGTCTGACTTACCACTGCCCCTGTTTCTTGCACAGTGTCTGACGTGTTTACCAAACAAAAGCTTTTGGGACTTCGGCCTCCCAGAGTTGACACCCTTTCTCATGCTTGCATAGAGACTTTGTGTTACTGCTTTTATAATATGTTATCGTAATTGTCTTTGAAAATTGTTTTATATTACCGGTGATAAGGACGTCTCTTGTTCATTTTTGTGTCCCAGGTCCCTGGTATTCAGTGGGCACTCAGATTTTGATTGAAAAGGTGAAAGCTGTCCGTAATAGAATTTCCGATCGTATGAATCTTTTTCTAAACTTTGTAGACTATCTTAGAGTATTCCTCCTATTGTTCTTGTCTCCTTTTTCTTTCTGCTCTTGAAAGTCACTCCAACTAAGAGAGGCAGTATGTTGAAGAGAATTCAAAATTTTGAAAACAGAATCTGGACAAGAGTCTTTGCCCTGCCACTTCCTCGGTGGGGATACTTAATAAATTCCTCATAGCTTGATTCATCAAGCTGGTACAGAGATAAAGAATCTGCCTGCCAATGCAGGAGACGTAAGAGATGCAGGTTCAATTTTGGCTTGGGAAGATTCCCTGGAGTAGGAAATGGCCACCCACTCCAGTGTTCTTGCCTGAAAAGTTCCATGGACAGAGAAAGCTGGTGGGCACATTATATGGGGTTGCAAAGAGTCTGACACAGCTGAGCAGCTGAGTACAAACACACAGATAGACATAATAGAACTTATGTATGGCCCACAAAATCATTCTGTTTTCTAAATAATCTGGCCTTACTACATCCTTTAAAAGAAAAACAAAGCTTGCTTTTCCAATCTTTTAACTGCCTAGATAATGCATCTTAGATATATTTAGTTTGGGGTTTTATCAACTTGTTTGTGTGAAAATTGAGTACTAACTACAAACTGACAGTGATGGTTTAGTCACTGAGTCATGTCTGACTCTTGTGACCCCATGGGCTGTAGCCCACCAGGCTCCTCTGTCCATGGGATTCTCCAGGCAACAATTCTGGAGTGGGTTGCCATTTCCTTCTCCAGGGGATCTTCCCAACTCAGGGATCGAACCCAGGTCTCCCACATTGCAGGCGGATTTTTTCCCAGCTGAGCCACAAAGAAAGGCCAAGAATACTGGAGTGGGTAGCCTATCCCTTCTCCAGCGGATCTTTCCGACCCAGGAATCGAACCTGGGTCTCCTGCATTGCAGGCAGATTCTTTACCAAATGAGCTATGAGGGAGGCCACCAACTACAAACTGGGCAGATGCAATTTAAGTCACTGGTCGAGGGGACTTCATTTTAAAATAAAGGGCATTGTTATTATAATTATTGTCTATAGTCTTCATAGGTTAGGACTATAGGCAATTTATTATACTTTTAATTTGTAAGAATTAATTTTGTACAAGGTACCTTAGATATACTTAAGAGGATTAGTTGGTGCTGACTGAACACCAGTGTTGTCTTGTGGCAAATTTAGATAAATTTGCACATGGTGAATTATATCTTGTCTGGGCTCAGCTCTAAAGAAATGTCATCAACTTGCCATTGGTGTGTTGGATCAAAGAAAGAGTAGAATGCATCCTTTAGTGTTGTAATTTTTAGCACAGGACAGTTTTCTTTTTTTATACCTATGTAGAATTACATGGAATGACCAATTTTTTCTTTTTTATCTTGTCTGAATATTATTGCTTTGACCAGGGAGATCTGCTTAAGCATCTAGGCAATTAAGCTGTACATTCTGTACAGGGGAAGGGACCAAAATACAAAATCTGTATTTTTAGTCATGCCTGGCAGACATTACAACATGAAGCAGATGAAATCTGAGACTCTAACCAAAGGCTGTAAAAATATGTGGACTGTGGATACTTAAATGTGTTTAATATTGCTTTTCCTGAAAAGTTTCAATTTTAGATTGCCTATTTCCAAGGTGAAGATGTCTATCAGATGAGACATAGCTTCTCAAAAGGTCTTATTTGCAATTATGTCTACAGATTTGATGAGGGAGCTGTAAGAAAAGATTTCAGTCTAAAACATAGATTTATAACATAACTTTTCTCAGGCTAAAATAAACCTTTTCAATCAGAAGAATATTTTATCTTATATGTAGTTACTTTCAAAATCTGAGCATGTTGTTAATGAAAGAAATGGCATTTTTTGGTCCATAGAAGATAGCAAATTGTTTGTTTCTGTTCCACGGGATGTGAGTTCCAGGAGAGCAACTGTTTTCATCTATTTTATTCACTATGCTATCACATAATAGTTGTTTATTTAATATTTAATGACTGAAGGACATACCCTTACCATTATCACTGGAATAACCTTAATGATAATTTTTTACCAAAGTTGTTACAGCAGTTTGTTCATTGGGTTATTTTCTTTCATTATTTTTATTAAATATTGAGATGATAATTGCTGCAAGAGATAAAGATGGTAATACTTTGACACCTGTACACATGATTAATTTTTAAAAAATACACACTGCCATTACCTTTGGAATCCGTGTATGCCCTTGTCCAATCCCATCTCTTCTTTCCTTCCTCAGAGGTCATAAGCACCATTCTGAATTTTATGTTTATGCTTCCCTTTTTTTTTTCTCTATAGTTTTACCACACGTATGTGTACGCCTAATACATTGCTTAGTTTTGAGTGGTTTTGAACGTCATATAAGTGGAATCATGCTTGACTTTTTTTTTTTCTGTATCTTGCTTTTCCCATTCAAAATTACTGCATTACTGCTATTCATTCATTCATGATGTTGCATGTAGCTATAATTCATTCAGGTTTACTGCTGTAGAGTAACCATACTGGAACTGTTATGATTTATTTATTAATTTTGTAGTTGAAGAATGGATGTTTGGGTGGTTCACGATTTCTTGATATTATAGTTAGTGCAGCACTGAGCATTCACATGGCCTGAGTCCTCCCTTGTAAAGCCCAAATAATGATAACAGAGGCCCTTGTCATTCCTTCAAGCTGGCTTCTGTGTCCTCCTCATCAGTTCAGTTCAGTTCAGTCCAACTGAGCTGACTCTGTGTGTCCAACTCTTTGCGACCCCATGGACTGCAGCACGCCAGGCCTCCCTGTCCATCACCAACTCCCGGAGTTTACCCAGACTCATGTCCATTGAGTCGGTGATGCCATCCAGCCATCTCATCCTCTGTCATCCC
>SJYC01100104.1:0-21192 GCA_006408675.1 Madoqua kirkii
ACCCCCGAACCCTACCCCCCCCCCACCAGGGCTGGGGAAGGTTAATTTTAGAATTCTGGCTTGAGGTTCTGGTCTCTGAGGTCCTGTATTGTCCACTCCTTCCCTTCCAACTAGCCCAGACCCCAAAACCTTCAGTATCCACATCTTTTGGTAAAAAGTAAGTTTTTAAGGTTTACACTTGCAAATTGCAAGTGATTTCTATATGAGGACTTTAAAAAACTAAACTTCTAAGTTTGAACAAATAAAAAATGCAGCTATAATTAGGGAATTAAAATTTTTTAGTTCAAATAATCTTTACGTGGATGAGAGAAATTTTTTATGGTAAGTAAGATCACATTTACTTATGAAAAGTAGTTACATAACCCCCTTTTTTTGGTCATTATCTTGCACTTAACTGTGTCCTACAAAACTGAGGATTGTGGACAGAGTACATTAGAATCCATGCAAAAACTGGAATTTTACAGCTGTAGATACGTTTTTCTGAACTCTATGCTTTCTTCTTTTTTCTTCTTTAAACATGTGGTATGGAAAGTGCTGGTATGACCAAACCAATTTTCTTTGCCCAATGTGCAGCAAGCCTAATGCTGAGATGCTGAAATTTGCAGCAGAGAAGGGGTTTATTCATAAGACAGCCAAGTGAGGAGACAGAACACATCTCAGATCCATCTCCCCAAAGGCAAGGGGCTTGGGATATATATGGTGAAGAGTATAGCGTAGTCAGAGGTGCAGGTAAAGGTGTTTGGAGGCAGGAAAAAGGTGAGCTAATGTCTGCTGTCTGCAGGCATATCGGAGTTATATGCTGCTTCACAGGATGCCTGTTGAGAAAATGTTGGTGTTAGCATGAACTGAGGGTGCAGCTTTTGGCCCCCTGATGTCAAAAAGTTACCCATTGCACACCCGAGCAGGCCCAGTTGCATGGGCATGTAATCTTAACTAGTCTGAACTGGGAAAGATTAGCTCCCATTAGCAACCATTACTAGCAAGCCATATGTCAGAGGTGTTAGTCTATAGGAGGCAGTTAAAGAAGTCTTGTGATATATTTGTCTAAGCCATGTGACACTTGGAAGGTGCACACTTTGCAGAAACAGTTAAGGCAAGCTTGATCAGTGAAGGCAGATCAATGAAGCAGAGAGTGTTTTGTTTTATTTTGCCTTGTCTTTTTTTTTTTTTTTTAAGTACTTCCCTACTTTTCTGTAAGACTAGCTTAGGAATTGTTAGTCACCAGTTTCTGTTAACCCTATGGGGTGCATCTTCAGAGTGGGCTTTTTAACCCCATGGGGCACACTTTCACTGGGGATTTACCAGCGATGTCTGGAAATTGCTTATTGGTATATACTGGAGTTTCTAAGTATAATGAGAGTAAAACTGTAGCTAGAGTATTCTGTAATTCAGTTGTATGTTTCTTCTTGATGAGGTGTTTTTTTTAGGGGGGCACTATCTTTATTGGGAAAGTTGCAGAGCACATTGTGTACTAAAAACTTCCTAGACGGTTTCTTACTTAATATTTGCTATATTTTCCCAATGTTTCTCAACATTGTTATATTTTTCATTCATTCATTTGAATAAATATATTTACAGAGCATCTACTGCTTGACAGTCACTATTCCAGGCACTGGCGAAGCATCAGTGAGCCAACGGCTATAAAACACAGCTGCCAGAAAACTTACATCCTAAAATAATACACCCCCAAACTTATATCCTAGTCAAGTATAAGAACTATAAACAAGGAAAATAAACTACACATTATGTTAACAGTAGATCTTAAGGAGAAGAAAACATGGCCGAGAAGGGGTATGAAGTCTAAGTGTGGGATGAGAGAACAGTTGATGGGTAAGGTAGGGTGAGCAAGGGGGTCTTAGTGAAAAAGTCATTCTTGAATTTCGACTTGAAGGAAGTAGGGAGCAAACCTTGGTGTCTTTGAGGACTAGAATGGCACCGTTATAGTTCAGGGTCCCTGAGATGGGGGTCTACTTAACAAGCTCAACAAGTAATGAAAGAGGGCAAGGGAGAGAAAAAGGTAATGAGGCCAGGGAGGTGAAGGAAAGGGAGTCTTTGTAGACCATTGTGGGACCTCAGGCGTGTGCCCTGAGTACATCAGGAGGCCACTGACGCGCTTGAGTAGAAAAGCAAGATCAGGTCTGATGTCAGTTTTGATTGTATCTCTCTGGCTGATGTGTTGAGGAGCAGAAAGAAAGTAGGTGAGGGTGGAAGCAGGGAGTCCATGGAGGAAGCTAATTTTCAAGTCTGGAGAAAAGACGATAGTGGCATGTGAACATTAATGGGATGAGTTGTTGGTACTGGGGCTGGTGAGAAGTGGTCACATTCTGGGACTATTCAGAGAAAGAGTTGAATAAGATTTGCTGACAGACTGGTTTCAGCGATGTAGGGTAGTAAAAAGCCAGTGTTACTAGAAACTGGAGGTCAGCATTAACACTGCTGATGACAGAAAAATGGACACCACTCTGAAAAAAGAGGAAAGCAGGGTGTGTCTTCAAAGAATGGAGCTCAAATAGTGGGATCTGGAGCAGGATCTGTGAGTCAATCCTGATGCTGAGTTTCTCTGGTAAATGGTCTTTAAGTCCCTTGTTTATCTCTGAGGTGGTGGTGGTTGGGAGTTGGACTTTCTTTTCTGACATTTGGTGGTATGCTCAGAGGATGATGACAAAAAGAATCATCTGAATGTGCATACTTTGCAACAGATTCCAGGATGTTTAGGCCGAGGGTCAAAAAATCTTTAAAAGAAAAGAAAGAAATAAGGACTTCTTAATTTGGGTTCAACATTTAAGTTTACACATGTGGTTTGGTAAGAAAATACATAGCATAAAAGTGAAAAGAAAGTGAAGTTGTTCAGTCGTATCTGACTCTTTGCAACCCCATGGACTGTAGCCTACCAGGTTCCTCCATCCGTGGGATTTTCCAGGCACGAGTACTGGAAGGGGTTGCCATTTTCTTGATAGTAGACAAAAAGGAAAAGCTTATACTTCAGTGAGGAAGAACCTTTTATTTAAAATTTTCTGTTAAAGCTCATTTTAAAAGTAACTCACTGAAAGTAAGAGTGAATTGGAACCATCGGCATAAACTGGTGACTTTTCTTTTTTAAGATGTCTCCTGCATTTTAAGAAATATAAGTAGCCTTTTCTCTGCTGTCAACTTTGTATTCTCAGAGCCATTAAGAACCACTCAACATGCACCCTTGTGCCCAGATTTGGCTTCTAATACTGTTCTTAAAAGCAGTAATGGTCTTCTTGGGAACAAATTGATTCCATGTTTTGTGGCAGGGAAAATAAAAGGGACCAGAAACACTTTGTTGTTAAAAGTAATCATTCTTTCAGTTATCTAGGAAAGTATCAAAATGCCTTCCATAAGCATTTTAAAATGGAAGCAGAGTCGTCAAACTGTAACCATTTAAGCATTAAAGGAAACAAAGATGATATTAATTAGGAAGAGACTGTGTCTGTTGGAAAATGCCATAAACTCAGGAGGAGACTAAAATGAGAAAGATAACCAAAAGTGCAATAAAGCTTTACTATAATGCACACTTGAATTTTTAAAAATATTGTTTGCAATAAATGCTGTATTTTTGGTCAACACAAATTTTATGAGCCTTACAGGAGAGTTTTGATTAGTAGATTGTCAATTACAAATAGGCTTATTTTTCTACAGAGATAAAAACAGACAATTTTGTAAAAGAGGAAAAAGTTGAATGGATCAGTCTAGTGTTAATGTTTGGAAGAACGCATCAAGATTGGGTAATTGAAATACACATGCAAAGTCAGTGAATCCAGGCCAGTACAGATCACCAAGATTTTGTAAGGGAACTGACAAAATAAGGACAGGGAAACTACAGAATGTTAATATTTTGCAGCTGAAAAATGAAGGTCCCTAAATACTAATGGCCACACAGACAAGGTTTCAGTAACGGTGGGACTGCACATATCCCATTTCTGTTTGACCTGGCAATATGGCCCTCACCATCTGATTATAAATTATAATGAGAGAAAACACAGTACAGTCAGCTCTCAGGACCAGGAATTCAACAAACCTCTGATTGAAAATATTCAGGAAAAAAATTTCCAGTAAGTTCCAAGAAGCAAAACTTAAGTTTGCTGATTGCAGACAACTATTTACATAACACATTGTATGAGGCTTTATAAGTAATCTAGAGATGATTTAAAGTATAAAGGAGGATGTGCCTAGGTTATATGCAAATACTGTTTTATATAAAGGACTTACGTATCCATGGATTTTGAGATGCTTGGGGGTCCTAGAACTAACCATTCCACCTGAGATACCGAGGGACAACTGTAAATTGTGATTGGAAGTAAAACCAAACTTTTTCCAGCTGCTCTGCCTTGAGGAGGAGCTGGGAGGAAGAGTCAGTGCAGCAGAACGTAAGGTCACAAGAGATTGAATCTGTTTGTGCAGGCACTTGGGATACTGCGGACCATGTAGCTTCTCTTCAAGGTGTGCTTGCGGCCACCTTAGACAGTATCAAGTGATCACGCCCGTGTGTGTTTTGTGCTTGTTCTACCTACCATATAACTGCTTGTAAGGATTGCTGTGCTCTAAAGAGGCTTGGAATTACGGCAACTGTAGCAGCCCACAGCTTAGCCCCATCCTCTACTGTTCTGTTGACTAGGAGGATTGAGACCGCAGGTGGCCTAATGGGACTTTTCGGCAAAGTTAATAGACTAAGCCACAGTAGGACACCAGATGTTGCAGAAATACGTCTTCATTGGCAGGCTAGAACAGCTTTTGATTATCTCCAATGGCAAATGCTGAAGAGTAAGAGAAGTACTGAAATTTGATGACAAAAACATCACTCATAAAATTATGACTGCAGGATATAAGTTGAGGCATTTAAAATAAAGATACATCATGTTAGCCCTTAAACAAATCTGATGTTTACTGTAGATCAAAAAATCCAAAAGATGTTTTGAACTTAGATATTTGGACTCAACAAATAAATGAGAAACAAAGTCACTTCTTTTTGTTATTAACCAACTCTTTCCTCCAAGTTATAACTGAAAAGCCAGAATAGCTCATAAAATTACTTAAATGAATAATGGAAATTATACTTGTCTGTTGCCTGGAATGTGGTCTAACCACATTGTAAGTCATTTCCCTGTGGTTCACTTTCTGCTAGAACAGAGAGCTACATGTCGTGTGTTTTAGAAATGCCAGAAGTGTTTTCTGTCAGAATGTTCATAGAAGATTTGAGGTTTTCAGAACTGAAAGTATTGTGAGCTTGTTTAGTATATAGGGCTTTTGTTTTATTTTTCTTTTAAACTGTACAATGCATAGTGTATGTGTACTATATTTTAACATTAAAAATTTAAATCATACATTTTGTATTATGTATGCATGCTATATATTATATACAAGGATGTCCATTGACTCTCACCACTTTGATTCAACATCGTTTTGGAAATCCTAGCCACAGGTATCAGAGAAGAAAAAAATTAAAGGAATCCAAATTAGAAAGGAAGAAGTAAAGCTGTCACTGTTTGAAGTTGACATGATATTATACATAGAGAATCCTAAAGATGCTACCAGAAAACTACTTGAGCTCATCAATGAGTTCAGTAAAGCAGGATACAAAATTAATATTTAAAAACCTGCTGCATTTCCACACACTAACAATAGACCATCAGAAAGAGAAGCAAAAGAAACAATCCCATTTACCATTGCATCAAAAAGGATAAAATACCTAGGAATAAACCTACCTATGGAGGTAAAAGACCTGTACTTGGAAAACTATAAGACAGTAATGAAAGAAATTGAAGACACACAGACAAATGGAGAGATATACCATATTCTTGGATTGGAAGAATTAATATTATTAAAATGATTATACCACTCAAGGCAACATACAGATTCAACATAATCCCTATCAAAATACCAACGGAATTTTTTTTTCACAGAACTAGAACAAATAATTTAAAAACTTATATGGAAACACAAAAGACCCCAAAGAGCCAAAACACTCCTGAGAAAGAAGAGCACATGGGAGGAATCATGCTCTCTGACTTCAGACGATACTACAAACTATAATAACCGAAACTGTATGGTCCTGGCCCCCAAATAGACACATAGGTCAATGGAACAGAATAAAGAGCCTAGAAATAAACCCACACACTTATGGTTAACTAATCTATGACAAAGGAGGTGAGAATATACAGTGGAGAAAAGATAGTCTCCTCAATAAGCAGTGCTAGGAAAACTGGACAGCTACTTATATAAGAATGAAACTGGTATTCTCTAACACCATGTATAAAAATAAACTCGAAATGGATTAGATACCCGAATGCAAGAGTGGATGCTATAAAATTCCTAGAGGAAAACATAGGCAGAACATGCTGACATAATTTATAGCAATATTTTTTTTGGATCCATCTCCTAAAGCAAAGGGAACAACAGCAAAAATAAACAAGTAGGACCTAATTAAACTTAAAAGCTTTTGCACAGCAAAGGAAACTATTGATAAGAAAAAAACAACCTACTGAATAGGAAAAGATACTTGTAAATGATATGACTGATAAGGGATAATATCCAACATATACAAATAGTTTATGAAATTTAACACTTAAAAAGTCAACAATCTGATTTTAAAAATTGGCAGAAGAACTGAGGAAATGCAGAGGAACAGACATTTTTCTAAGGAGGAAATGGTGTTTGCTAATCATCAGGGAAATACAAATTAAAACAACGATGAGACATCACCTCACACCTGTCAGGATGGCTGTCATCAAAAAGAATGTAAATAATGTCACTGAGGGTGTGGAGAAATAGGAACCCTCCTACACCATTGGGAATGTAAACTGGGGCAGCCACTGTGGAAAAGAGTGTGGCAAGTTCTCAAAAACTAAAAATAGAACTACCATTGCTTGCTAAGATGCTTCAGTCGTGTCCGACTCTGTGTGACCCCATAGACAGCAGCCCACCAGGCTCCCCCATCCCTGGGATTCTCCAGGCAAGAACACTGGAGTGGGTTGCCATTTCCTTCTCCAATGCATGGAAGTGAAAAGTGGAAGTGAAGTTGCTCAGTCATGTCTGACTCTTCACGACCCCATGGACTGCAATCCACCAGGCTCCTCCGTCCATGGGATTTTCCAGGCAAGAGTACTGGAGTGGGGTGCCATCACCTTCTCCAGAACTACCATATGACCCAGCAATTAAACTCCTGAGTATACATCCAAAAAGTTAAAAACACTAGTTCAAAAAGATGCCTGCACCTCAGTATTCGTAGCAGCTTTATTTATAATTGCCAAGATATGGAAGCAACCTAAGTGTCCATCAACTGACAAATGGATAAAGATGTGTTACACAATGGAATACTATTTGGCCATAAAAATGAAATTTTGCCATTTGCAGTAACAGAGTTGGACTTGGGGGGCATTTGGTTAAGTGAAATAAGTCAGACAGAGAAAGACAAAGACTGTTCTTATCACTTATATGTGAAATCTTAAAAAATATAGCAAACTAGTGAATAAAACAAGAAATAAGCAGATTCAGAGATACAGGGAGCAAACGAGTGGTTACCAGTAGGGAGAAGGAAAGGGGAGGGGCAGCTTAAGGTTAACGGATAGAAAGGAGTTACTGTGGGATTATATGATAGCATAAATTGTAAAGCACTGTAAAATTTAAAAAGATCTTTTCATTTAATTAAAAAGAAAACCAGACATCTCGAGTTAACAAATTTAGTGCTTTACTGTGTATGGGAAGATGGAAGAACCTGGGCTCATTAACATCATTCCTTTGCTCTGCACCTTGAGGTGAAGTCGCTCAGTCGTGTCGCCTCTTTGCGACCCCGTGGACTGTAACCTACTAGGCTTCTCCGTCCGTGGGATTTTCCAGGCAAGAATACTGGAGTGGATTGCCATTTCTAAAAAAATTTTTTCAAGCAAATTGTACATTATGTATATATGCTATATATTATCATTTGAAATTTTAAAGTAAGCTGGGAAAATATATAAGAGTTTTGAATAAGGACTGTTTGAAAAATTCAAACATTGAATGATATTTGAATAAGGATTGTTTACTTTTGAAAGAGCTCTTTTTTAAAAATGCAAAAACAGATAAATAAATCCAGAGACAAAATGAAAAGTTTTTGTCTTTAGGCTCATAAGTTAATTCTGGAAATGGCAACCCACTCCAGTATTCTTGCCAGGAAAATTCCATGATCAGAGGAGCCTGGCAGGCTACAGTGCATGGTGTCCCAACGTCAGACATGACTAGTGACTTTCACTTTCACATCCTAAGGAAAAAATTCATATATTCATATAATTATTTAAATACATGGATGGGATCCGTGAGCTGTATGGAGAGTAGGAGATAATTATTGGACACTCAGTATCAGGCGTAATGTACAGTTAGGTGGCACTTCTCTCTGCCTAAAGATTTTTAAAATGTCCTGGAAACAAATGGGTGGTTGCGGGGGTTTTGGGTGGAATGGAAGAAGGGAGCAGTGTGAGTGAAATAAATGAAGGGGATTAAGAGATACAAATCTCCAGGTATATAATAAGTAACGAGGATGCAATCCACAGCACAAGGAACATGATCAACAGTATTGTAATAACTCCATATGGGAACAGATTGTTACTAGACTTATTGTGGTGTTTGTTTCATACTGCTTGCAAATGTCAAATTATGGAGCACACCCAAGACTACCATACTACTGTACATCAACTATATTTCAAATTAAAAAAAATTTTAATAAATAAGTAATGTACTGGAGAATCACACATCAGTCACTTTTCAAAGACTTCTTTTCCAGAAAAGAGAACCCATGCAAAAACCATCCAAAATCAGAATGGCCATCGCTTTAGCCAAGATCAACCGAGGAACACTAATTCAAGGATTAAACACATTTCCAGATCCTCCAAATCAGTTGCCAAACTTCTGCAGCCTCAGCTTGCTTGCAGACTTTTAGAGTTGAGGGCCATATCTCATCGTTTGCTCAAGGAAGTTAATGCACCAAGGCAACCCCTGTATAACATACAGGTAAGTGAACGTTGCATTTGCTCAGGATGTGGGTATTTTTGGAGGAAATATTCCGAAATTGCACAGTATCAAAAATGAACATGTAGTGCATTTGACTGTCCTAGATGTAAAACAAGAACATTTGGCTAAGAGAAATGAATGTATGGGACTTTTTTCAGTATAGTATGTTCTCTGTTTTAAATAAATCTGAAATAGGAAGTAATGCAGACTTTTTCTCCCTTGTTGTTCGATTGAACTAAATGAAACTTTGATTTCAAATGGTTCAACCTAAATCAGTTCAGTTCATTTCAGTTGCTCAGTTGTGTCTGACTCTTTGGGACCCCATGGACCACAGCACGCCAGGCCTCCCTGTCCATCACCAACTCCTGGAGTTTACTCAAACTCATGTCCATTGTGGGCTGCCATCTGTGGGGTCACACAAAGCCAGACATGACTGAAGCGACTTAGCAGTAGCAGCAGCAGCATGTCCATTGAGTCAATGATGCCATCCAACCATCTCATCCTCTGTTGTCCCCTGCTGCTGCTGCTGCTAAGTCGCTTCAGTCGTGTCTGACTCTGTGCGACCCCATAGACGGCAGCCCACCAGGCTCCCTCATCCCTGGGATGCTCCAGGCAAGAACACTGGAGTGGGTTGCCATTTCCTTCTCCAATGAATGAAAGTGAACAGTGAAAATGAAGTCGCTCAGTTGTGTCCGACTCTTCACGACCCCATGGACTGCAGCCTACCAGGCTCCCCTGTCCATGGGATTTTCCAGGCAAGAGTGCTGGAGTGGGGTGCCATTGCCTTCTCCACTGTTGTCCCCTATAAGCATGCAAATTATCACTTATGTCAAACCTAAAAGAAATTCTATAGCAAGCCTTAAAAATGACTGTGCTTTGTGTCCTTCTCCCTATAACCTTTTTATGTCTCCAATATAATCTTTGTTTGATATAATGAGTATCTTAAGCTGTAAACTCATTTTGATAGACGTGTCAATGTTCAGGTCTGTTTCAAATTCCATGTTCTGTGTTGTTTTACTGAGACTCTATTAAGGACAAAAAAGCTCTGAGTTTTTCTAGACCAGTTTCTTTTTTTCTAAACTTTATGGCACACAACTCTGAGTTTTTCAATCTGGGCATTATTCAAAACATTCCTTTGTTAAAATGAAAGTTAAGCCAGAAAGGATATGTATTAGTTCCTGTGGTCAACCCAGAGTTGAGAAGCTTTCAGGCGTAGCTGGATATAGTACACAATACCTTCAGGATCCTCTTTCTTCCTTTGACTCCTCTCTTGGTTCAGCTTTCTCTGTGTTGACTCCATTCTTAGACTGACTTTCTCCTAATGGTCACAAGATGATTTGCAGTTGTTCTCAGGGGCTAGATCCTTCCAGGTTCAATTACAACGGAAAAGAATAAGAGTCCTTGATCCAACATTCCTGGCTAAGTCCTGAGGTGCACTTTTAGAGACTGACTTTCCTCTAAACCAAGGAAATGGGGTGCGTGGATTGGTCTAGGAATTAACCACTGCTTCATTCCTAGAGTAGGGGCTGCAGCCCCATTCAGACACCACCACTTAAGGGTGGGAAAGGATGAACCCTCAAACAAAAATGCGTTGTTTTGAGAAGATGAGAATATGTATGATGAGTGGTTAAAATAAACAAAATTATATAGAAATCTCTCTTTAACCAAAGATTTTGACATTTCCAGAAAGCACCAGCTATTTCAACTGTGAATTGCCTGAGACAGCATTTATAAAAGGCTCCTTTCTAATACTTGAGGTTTGAGAAAGTAAAAAATGGTTTCTGTTCTGTTAACCATCAGATTTCTAAGCACTATAAGGCTTATTCCTGCATCTTTAGATCTTCAAAAAGAAGCATAGCTAAACTGTATTAAATTCCCACTAAAATATCTTTCTGAATCTAAGGTTTTGCCTTGCTCTTTCCTTGCATTGTTAGACCCACAGTTTCTACAGAGTTGCTATAAGAACTGTTCTTTGCAGACTGTTTCTGTATTTATTATGAAATAATGTTTAAAGACACTGTCCATTATTGTTATTCAGGGCCTTTTCTCCTCCTCTTTGCTAAGTTAAACTGTGAAGGAGCTGAGATTTTACTTTATTTGCTAGGTAATGAGTTAGTCTGCCATATCTCCATCATGGAGAGGACCCTTGAAATCAAGAGACTCATCTTTTTATAGGAATGCTGGCTCATCTGCCCAGAGAGAGAGAGAGAGAGAGAGAAGCATATGTCTCTGGAGTGGAAGGAAAAGGCTTTCTCGCTAGTGCCCTGTGTCATGTCCTGAGAAGTACATCTCTAGATCTTTCCAAAGGAACGTACCTTCTCTAGCTGCCAAAATTGTTTGCTATTCAACCATATCCTTTGCTCAGAAAACCCAATCTGTACAGGAATGAGAGACATTCATGGAGATTGTCTCCCAATACTCATGAAAATTCAATGGCAGAAAAATAATATCTGTTTCCAGTGGAATCGGTGTTTCCTTCTATCCAATAATGAGAATGATATTGAATGGATTCTTTACCACTGAGCCACCTGGGAAGCCTAGAGAGCTGAGTGTGTGTGTGCACTTGGACACTCAGTCATGTTTGACTCTTTACAGCCCCATGGACTTCATGTAGCCTGCCAGGCTCCTCTGTCTATGGAATTTTTCAGGCAAGAATATTGGAGAGGATTGCCATTTCCTATTCTTCCCCACCTAGGATTTAACTTACGTCTCTTGCATCTCCTGAATCGGCAGGTGGATCCTTTACCACTAGCACCACCTAGGAAGCCCACAGCTATGGTACTGTGGTTTATTATTTTAACTTCTTTGTGGTATTGCATTATAAGACAAAAGAATCCACAGTTTATCTATTACTGTATGCCAGTAACTTCACTCACTTAGTTGTGTCCGACTCTTTGCAACCCCGTGGACTGTAGCCCATCAGGCTCCTCCATCCATGGGATTTTCCAGGCAAGAGTACTGGAGTGGGTTGCCATTTCCTTCTCCAGGGGATCTTCCTGACCCAGGGATCAAACCCAGGTCTCCCATATTGCAGGCAGATGCTTTAACCTCTGAGCCACCAGGGAAGTCCCTATAAGAAAAAGGAATCCACAGTTTATGTATTACTGGACAGATGGACAATTTAGTTTCCAAATTTTTTACATCGCAAACAGTGCTTCAGTGAACACTCTTGTAATTGAGTCCATGTCCGTATGTTGAGACGTTTCTCCAGGACTGCTGTGTCATGAGGGGTGAACAGCTTCAATTCCCCTTGTGGCTCAGACGGTAAAGCATCTGCTTACAATGTGGGAGACTTGAGTTCAATCCCTGGTCAGGAAGATCCTCTGGAGAAGGAAATGGCAACCCACTCCAGTACTCTTGCCTGGAAAATCCCACGGATGGAGGAGCCTGGTAAGCTATAGTCCATGGGGTCACAAAGAGTCGGACACGATTGAGCGACTTCCCTTTCAATTTTACTAGCTGTTACCAAAATGCTTCCCAGATGGCGCTAGTGGTAAAGAACCCACCTTGACACGACTGAGGGACTTCACTTTCACTTTTCACTTTCCTGCATTGGAGAAGGAAATGGCCACCCACTCCAGTGTTCTTGCCTGGAGAATCCCAGGGACGGGGGAGCCTGGTGGGCTGCCATCTGTGGGGTCGCACAGAGTCAGACACGACTGAAGCAACTTAGCAGCAGCAGCGGCAGCCAGTTGTTCGATCCCTTGGTCAGGAAGATCCCCTGGAGGAGGGCATGGCAACCCACTCTAGTGTTCTTGCCTGGAACCATTTCCTTCTCCAGGGGATCTTCCTGACCCAGGGATCAAACCCAGGTCTCCCATATTGCAGGCAGATGCTTTAACCTCTGAGCCACCAGGGAAGTCCCTATAAGAAAAAGGAATCCACAGTTTATGTATTACTGGACAGATGGACAATTTAGTTTCCAAATTTTTTACATCGCAAACAGTGCTTCAGTGAACACTCTTGTAATTGAGTCCATGTCCGTATGTTGAGACGTTTCTCCAGGACTGCTGTGTCATGAGGGGTGAACAGCTTCAATTCCCCTTGTGGCTCAGACGGTAAAGCATCTGCTTACAATGTGGGAGACTTGAGTTCAATCCCTGGTCAGGAAGATCCTCTGGAGAAGGAAATGGCAACCCACTCCAGTACTCTTGCCTGGAAAATCCCACGGATGGAGGAGCCTGGTAAGCTATAGTCCATGGGGTCACAAAGAGTCGGACACGATTGAGCGACTTCCCTTTCAATTTTACTAGCTGTTACCAAAATGCTTCCCAGATGGCGCTAGTGGTAAAGAACCCACCTTGACACGACTGAGGGACTTCACTTTCACTTTTCACTTTCCTGCATTGGAGAAGGAAATGGCCACCCACTCCAGTGTTCTTGCCTGGAGAATCCCAGGGACGGGGGAGCCTGGTGGGCTGCCATCTGTGGGGTCGCACAGAGTCAGACACGACTGAAGCAACTTAGCAGCAGCAGCGGCAGCCAGTTGTTCGATCCCTTGGTCAGGAAGATCCCCTGGAGGAGGGCATGGCAACCCACTCTAGTGTTCTTGCCTGGAGAATCCCATGGACAGAGGAGCCTGATGGGCTATAGTCCACAGGGTCACAAAGAGTCAGACACAAATGAAGTGACTTAGCATGTGCACACACACTCTTGGAAGCCTTTGTGATTCTTATCTGAAGATAATTTCAATTCTGGAAAACTTTCAGCCATTATGTCTTCAAATATTGCCTCCTCATTTTCTCTAATCTCATTCCAGAATGCCTACTAAACACACTCTTTTGAATCTTCTCATTTTAGTCTTTATGTCCATTTACCTTTCTTGTATTATCCTTTTTCTCTTTTTGGTACATCCGAATAATTTCCTCTGATCTGTCTTCCAGTTAACTAACTCTCTCCAGCTCTAATATGCTCTTTTACTTATTAAATGTACTTTAAGTTTCAAACATGATATTTATCATTTCTAGAAGTTCTATAATACTTGCTATTTCCCTCCAAATTTCTACTTTTTAAAAAATATCCTTTTATAGAATTATTTCTTTTTAATAAACAATTTTAAACATATTATTTCTGATCTTTTTAAAGATTATTCTTTGAGATTTAGGGGGATTGCTAATCTTTCTATTGTGATCTATGTCGTGTCTATTCATTTTATCTCAATTGAAAATTTTTCTTCAGTAAGAATTTTTTAAAAACAGAAATACCTTCTGGCCTTGAGGATGCAGCGGTTTCTCTAGAGAATTCTGCTTGTGCTCGGGGGCTCAGTCCCTGGTAGAGACCTGCTTTCTCACCTTTTTGGACTGGCTGCTGCTGCTGCTAAGTCACTTCAGTCGTGTCCGACTCTGTGCGACCCCATAGACGGCAGCCCACCAGGCTCCCCCGCCCCTGGGACTCTCCAGGCAAGAACACTGGAGTGGGTTGCCATTTCTTTCTCCAAGGCATGAAAGTGAAAAGTGAAAGTGAAGTCACTCAGTCGTGTCCGACTCTCAGCGACCCCATGGACTGCAGCCCACCAGGCTCCTCCGTCCATGGGATTTTCCAGGCAAGAGTGCTGGAGTGGGGTGCCAGTGCCTTCTCCATTGCAGCTCTACAAAGGCCTGACCTCACCTCATGCACATCCAAGTCTCATCTTCATTCTGCTTATTAAAACTCAAGCCCTCAGTCCTTATTTCAGGATCCAGTAACATCACCATTCCTGAGACATGAAATCACACACTTACTGCTTGGCTTTCAGTTCCTGACATGGGAAGATTTATCCCTTCCTTCCTCCTCCTCTTTCATGTTCTGTAAACTTAGTCTGGTATTACAGTTTTGGATTTTGATTTACATAGAATTTATAGGGGTTTTTTTTTTCCCCTTGGTGAGAGGTTCTCCGCTAGCTCAGTTTGCCACATTGCTGGAGGTGTCCTTCAGGTTTACTTCTTAATATCTTTACAGATTATAAGCTGGTTAACTTTCTTTTCGGAAGTGAAATGTAATTCTACCCTTTTTCACTTATTTAATGAAGATTTACTGAAAACGACATGTAAAATCACGTATGGGTACTCAGTTCAGTCACTCAGTCATGTCTGACTCTTTGTGACCCCATGAACCCCAGCACTCCAGGCCTCTCTGTCCATCACCAACTCCCAGCATTTACCCAAACTCATGTCCATTGAGTCAGTGATGCCATCCAACCAGCTCATCCTCTGTCACCTCTTTTCTCCCCTCAATCTTTCCCCTCATCAGGGTCTTTTCAAATGAGTCAGCCCTTCGCATCAGGTGGCCAAAGTACTGGAGTTTCAGCTTTAGCATCATTCCTTCCAAAGAAATCCCAGGGCTGATCTCCTTTAGAATGGACTGGTTGGATCTCCTTGCAGTCTAAGGGACTCTCAAGAGTCTTCTCCAACACCACAGTTCAAAAGCATCAATATTTTGGCACTCAGCTTTCTTTATAGTCCAGCTCTCACATCCATACATGACTACTGGAAAAACCATAGCGTTGACCAGACGGACCTTTGTTGGAAAAGTAATGTCCCTGCTTTTTAATATGGATTCATAAATGTCCTGTGGACTATAGGGATGATGGGCAAGTAAGCCGTGACCACTGGGTGTACTGAGTGCATGATGAAAGTGTGCAGAGTGGACTATGGACGCAACAACCAGGGGGATATAATTCCTAAGAGTAGTAGGTATAGTCTTCCTAGAAGATGATACTGGATCTGAGGCTGGGAGGAAGGGAAATTATCCCAGTGAAGTAGTAGGAGAATCATTTGAGAAAGTAGACAATGTATATTAAGAAAGCTGAGGCAAGAGCATGACTTACGTAGGACATGTAAGTAGTTCCACAAGGCTGAAGTGAGACAAGTGGAAACAGTCCCAGGTCAGAGCTTCTGAGGTCCTTGAGGGTTAGGAATGAGGAGGAAGCTTTTCTTGAGTGATGTGTATTAGCTAGGGCAGAGATTCGGAATTGCCACTGAAAAGAACCAAAGTTGTAGCAAGGAAGAAAGCAAATATCAAATCTGAAAGTCTCAGTGAGGATAGACATAGAAGTGTGAGTGGTGAAGTTTAGTGGCCTGGAGACTCCGAGGAACAACAGACGAACGTGTGAAGTGTGGTGGAGGTCAGTGAGTTGGTCTGTGAATGGAATGTATCCATGGTACCCAACTGTGCCGAGAGGTCAACGGCTTATCACAGAGTTCAGCTTACCCGGAGTGGACTCCAGCCTGAATTCCTTCAAGAATGGTCAGGCTGCCTGTGCAAGATGGAACTCTGTGGTGTGTGACAATGAAAGGAGTGAACTGTGGAGAGTTGGGGTCAGGCCTGTCCAGCTGGCCATCTGGCTGCGAGACTTCCTTGGCACCTGGCTCTGTGGGTGCTCTCAGGCTGCTCCCCAGACCTTTCCCTGTTGTGCAGGGCTGAGCTTAGTGATGCAAGCCTGCTTCTTCTGCAGGGGGCCTCAGGAATGGAAAACTGAGAATTTCTTGGTGATTTTCAGTATGCCCAGCAGCAGTACTTGCAGAACGCTGCATCTGCTCAGCCTTGGAAGCTGCCTGCCCGAGTGAGGCCCAGCTGCTCTAGGCTGCAGTGACCTACATACTCAGCTTGGAGGCTGACTTCAGCCAAGACACGTCAGCTCCCAGACACAGTTGCTGACTTTGGCACCCCAGCGCAGGGCCACAGGACCAGAAGCTCTGTCTGTGATAGACTCTTCTGTGTAGTGACAGTAGAGGCATTTGCTTCTACTTTGTACACCTTCTCTGGAGCGGCGTGATCAAGAGATGGGCAAACTAAACTCTTAGCCTCAGGGACCCCAGGGAAGTGTTGCTCCCTATTTCAGGATGAAGAATCACAGAGGCTTACCTAAGTAAAGTTTCTTCCTCACCCCCAACCCGCCAAGGTGGACTCCAGTTTGGGGTTTAAACTGTAAACCTTACCAAGAGCGGGAGCTTCTTTAGCTCCTTGAAGGGCTTGATGAGACCATCCTGGGTGGTGTAACTCAAGACTGAGGGCTCGGGGGAGAAAGGACAGTTCCTGGAAAGCAGAAGTATTTGAATCTTGAAGACATACTTTGGCAGGCTGGCCAAGAGGGTGAGATATTCAAGCTTTTATAGGACCACCTGATTAAAAGCTCATTCAAGGGTAATGCTCCACAGGCTGTTAATCCTGGCATGCTGTTGTTTAATCATTAAGTCATGTTCCACTCTTTTGCAACCCCATGGACTGCCAGTCTCCTCTGTCCATGGGATTTTCCAGGCAAGAATACTGGAGTGGGTTGCCATTTTTCTTCCTCCAGGGGATCTTCCTAGCCCAGGGATCGAATCCACATCTCTTACATTCTTTACCACTGAGCTATCTGGGAAGCCCCAAACTGGGATAAACAAAGTCAGAAAGCTTTCTTTCCTGTGGATTGCTAGGAGTCTTCCCTGCATTCATGAGTATTGTGGGTTGCTAAGCAAATTCATGATCAAGTAGCTTTTCCAAACTTATAGGAAATACTTTTTTCTGAACCTGTAAAAGCAGTATTTCTTCCAACAGTTATTTGTGAATCACTGAATTAGAGTTTCCCCTATAACTCCCTTCTTATTTCATCAAGATGGTTTTGGACAACATAGATTCTCCAGCCTTCAGATCCATAGTAAGTGTATCTCTATTTGCTAAGCAGCTTATAGTCTGCTTTTTTGTGTGATTTATCTCGTTGTTAGTGAAAATAAGATGAAAATAGATATTTCTTCTATGAGACAAGGCAGTCAAAATTATATGGGAGAAGTAGAACATGAAATTATGTGGGAGAAATTTAAAACTGAAATGTTTTTACTGTTGAAATATCCATGTATCTTATATGTTAACATTACCAAATTCAAAAAGGAAGTATATGGATATAATATTCATATCAAAATACTTTTAAATGCACATAAAATAAAAATGTAACAATGAGGTTAAGATAAAATTTTTGAAACCAGCCAAGACAGTCTAGACAAAGCCTCCCTTTTTCCAAATTTCTCCAGTTTGTTTATCTCAGTTTTTGCCATATACTATTCCTGCTCATAGCAAACCAAACATGAAACAGTGTGGTTTATAATGTGAAAAGCATGTATTGCAAGTGAGTCATAAAATGGAAAAATGGCTACTTAGCCAGTGGCCACATAAATTTTGGAGGATATGTATTTTACAGGGCTGATTTATTACAGTAATAGCAAATATTTATTAAAAGCATTAAAATGGTGAAAAAGTTACCCCCAGGCAATATACAGATTTGTCATTCAGAAGCATAACATATATCAAATACATATTTATTTATTTAAACTAAAGAGGTTAAAGTGCCTGCCTTTGATGTGGGAGACCCGGGTTTGATCCCTGGGTCGGGAAGATCCCCTGGAGAAGGCAATGGCAATTTACTCCAGTATTCTTGCCTGGAGAATCCCATGGACAGAGAAGCCTAGTAGGTTACAGTCCACAGGGTTGCAAAGAGTAGGACACGACTGAGCGACTTCACCTCACCTAGGTGAAGGACAGAAATCTGAAAAAGAAAGATATAGCCAAACAGAAACAGTAATTTTCCTTGCGCGCAAGACCCCATTTTTATTTTTATTGTATATGACCTACCAATTATTGGACCTTCCATTATATCCATATATTCACAGACTCATGAATACTTTACTAGGAGGCATTCTGTTGGCATGCATCTGATTTCCTTCCTAACGTCTGCTCCCTCCTTACAGAGTTTGTCTCCTATAGCCTGATAGTGGGATTCAGAGGCACGCTATCGATCTGAGTCTTTCAGCAAGAGTGAAACAGTAGCAGCAGCTTCATTTCCTGGAAGTGCTCTCCAAAGCCAGGAAGTCTGAAACATTTTCCAGACTGACTTGTGGAGAGAGTGGGCTAAAACTGCCCCTGCCTATTACTGTGTGTAGGGGCGGGCATGGCCTGAGGGTGGGGGTAAGAAGGAAAACCCCGATCCCCCCTCCCTTCTTACCCCACCATCTCTCAGCTTCTAGGCTAGATAGTATTCTTGGCTTCAGCATTCCATACCTCGCTTGAGAGGAGAAGGGAGATTGTGCTGGATACCTTTGTTCTTCAGCAGGGACAGCAGTAAGCAAGAACTCAGTACAACAAGCACTTAGAGCAGGACCTGGTATACAGGCCATACAAATGTCTGCTCTATGAACTGCGACCACCTGTCCTTCAGAAGCACCATGTAAAAGGCCGCAATGTTACTGTTGGGTGGATACAGCATAATTCACCTAGCCACTCTGCTACCATTGTTTCAGGTTTTCAGTGTTATAACCTTTTAATCCAACCAGTCTATCCTAAAGGAGATCAGTCCTAAATGTTCACTGAAAGGACTGATGTTGAAGCTGAAACTCCAATACTTTGGCCACCTGATACAAAGAACTGACTCACTGGAAAAGACCCTGATGCTGGGAAGGATTGAGGGCAGGAGGAGAAAGGGACCACAGAGGATGAGATGGCTGGATGGCATCGCTGACTTGATGGCTATGAGTTTGAGTAAACTCTGGGAGTTGGTGATGGACAGGGAGGCCTGGCGTGCTGCAATCCATGAGGTTGCAAAGAGTTGGACACGACTGAGCGACTGAACTGAACTGAACCTTTTAATGATCATATATATATATATATATATATATATATATATATACCATTCTCATTTGTGTGCAATTTTACAGTATTCATGCCTGGAAAATGCCATGGGCTGAGGAGCCTGGCAGGCTACATACAGTTCATGGGGTTGCAAAGAGTTGAACCTGACTGAGCCACTTCACTTCATTGTGCATTTACATAATTTTATATTTACAGCCTATACTTTCTGGGAGTTTTTGAAGCTCTGAGTGACTTGGCTCTTCAGAGAAGTATGACTAACTGCCCCTTCACTGATGAAGGGGAAGGCAATGTTCTTCTTACCGTCATCATTTCATATCCTTATAGCTCAAAGCCACAGAGGTGGCCTCTAAGAGTTACAGTTCCCCTAAACTGAATATATTGTGGTGAGGCAGGGACACATTCTAGAAGCTAGAAAAATCTGAGAGACAAATTCTTTATTAGTGTAAACCTCTACATTTCAAAAAGCATGCTGGATATGAGTGCAGAATATTTGCTGAAGCTTAATGATCATCTAAGATTAATACTGGCCTTCAGCAGTCTCATGATTAACATTTCCAGGCAGGTCATTAATCTCCAGGAAATGCCCGGTATTTTCATTGCTGTTTGCTTAATTGAAGAAGTGAATAATTTAGTAAAGGATGACTACATGAATTTCAACAGACTGTTTTTCTAATAAGCACAGCAGCACCCCCTAGTGAGCACACTTGGTAAACGTAAAAGACCAAAAATCAAATTTTGGAAATGGGAGATGTTAGATGTGTATAAGAGACAGGTGGAGAATGGACTGTTCGTTCAGTTTCTTTCTATGATAGCCATCCGTGCAGCTGACTTCTGCTCTGTGCCAGTAACTGGGCCAGGCCCTGCAGCTGCAAATGTGAGTACAAAACACACCCTGACCACAGGTGTTCCTTGTGTCCTTGTCTGGGTGATACACACATATGCCTCAGGAGATGGAGCGGGGAAGATTGTCTCATGGGAAACAATCTTTGCAGCAGTGTATTCTCCATCCAAGAGGCTCTTTCTTCTGACTTTTCCTGTGAATGGGACTGTTTTGACGTTCATATCTTGGTTTAAACAACACTGCTCAGGGAGACCTATCCTAACCATCTAACCACAGTCAGCTGTTTTCACCTCATGCTTTGTAACAAACAGCCCAGACGTCAGTGGGTCACAACCGCACATTTCTTGCTCACATGTGTGTGGGTTGCCTGGGATGTGGGTTGGCTGGGGTGTGGCTGATGTAGGCTGGGCTTCAGCTGGTTTTGGCTACAGGCTGCAGCTTCAGCTTAGCTCTCCTAAATCTTTGTTTGAAATCATTTCTTTCCCAGCAAAGACTGCTTTAACTAGCATAATGTGCGCTTCTTATGCAGCACTCATTTATTTGGTAAGTTAAGAAAATAGAATCTGGAAATATAATTATTTTATGTAAAGAAATACTGTATAGTCTATTCTTAAAACAAGATATTATTCTATTATTATGCAAAATAATTTTACATTAAAAATTACATTTCCAAGGAGCCAGGTCAATCCACCAAAAACTAAGTTGCTTAAGTAATAAAACTTATTTTACTTAAAAAAAAAATTATTACT